>VYZV01038066.1:539-26909 GCA_013401275.1 Pandion haliaetus | reverse complement strand
GAACACGAGCTTAAAGAAAAAAAAGAAAAAGAAAAAGAAAAAGAAAAAGAAAAAGAAAAAGAAAAAGAAAAAGAAAAAGAAAAAGAAAAAGAAAAAGAAAAAGAAAAAGAAAAAGAAAAAGAAAAAGAAAAAGAAAAAGAAAAAGAAAAATCACTGCCTTGAATTTAAAATGTAAATAGACTT
This sequence comes from Pandion haliaetus, assembly GCA_013401275.1. NCBI lineage: Eukaryota > Metazoa > Chordata > Aves > Accipitriformes > Pandionidae > Pandion > Pandion haliaetus. The sequence goes on along the minus strand of VYZV01038066.1, from coordinate 26,726 downwards.
TATTTTTACTGCTCACTAGAAAAATTCAGAATTTTGCATGCCTTCCCTGATGTTACTACCTAAAAAAATTAGTTGTTTTGTCCACAACATCAAGAACTAAAAGAGGTGAAGTGTAGCATATCTTGGAAGTACCTTTCACTATGGAGTAGCAAACTCAAGTGATAACTAATAGACAGAGGAACTGAGTACAAATGGACTGTAAATTTAGTGAAGAACTAAAACAATGGATCACAGGGCAAGAGTGATCTCTGAGTCTACATTGCTTTGCTTATGGCCAGGCTGGCACAAGTATAGGTTCATAGTGAAAAAAAGTACTGACACTACACTACTGTGTAGTCTAGAAACCAGACTTTCCAAAATGTATTCTGGTTGTCATTTGGTGATTAGGTTCATTCACTCATGTTCAGAAGTATAGGACTGTTACAATAAAACCTCAGAAAGAATTTGTTTTTAAGTCCTGAACATGTGTTTGATTCAAATCTTCAGTCAAGTATGTATTCTAAATTCATCTGTCTAGCCTGATATGCTTGATATCCTCTATTTTCTTGAGGTGAGGTTTTGTTATTATGTTTTTGTAATTTTTGATGTGATGCAACTCAACCAAGTGGTATGGTACATAACAAAAGTCTGGCTTCATGCATCCCTGCAAACATGTTCCCAAGCAGCCTGCACCATCAAGAAAAATGAACGTGAGTTTGGCTCAACTCTTTGGTCAAATAAATATTCTACACTCAACTGATCTCTTTGACTGGACATTATAGAAAACCTTAAATACTGATTTATCTGAGAACATCATCATAAGACAAAAATCAGAATACCAGTCAATCAGTAATAAAATCACTACATAATGTGGAGCTTCACAAAATCAGGAGACACTTTTAATTAATCTGTGATTTCCAAGCCCTTGGAAGTAACTTGTTTTGCTTTGTACTAAGCTCAATAACTTGAACAATGCTGTCCTAGTTATTTTGTTTTAATTAGTAAACAATTTTCACTATTAAGTACACAAAATCCACGCTTAAATCAGAGTTTTATCTGGCTTCAGCTTCCATGCATTGACTGTGTTCATTCCTCTAAGGAGGCCTACAGTATTCTCTCTCCCCTCAAAAAAAAACCAGATTATGTAGGTTGAAGATGGACAGGTGAATAACAGACAAAAAATCAGATATTATTATAGCTCAGAAGTATTGAATTTTCCTCAGAATCAAAATTTTCAGACCCTCTACAAATACATGCATGAACAAAAATGAAAATGTTAACAGTTTCCTTGCTTCAGGCATCATCTCAGTTCTCTACAGATGGTATATTCTAGTGGAATTTTCTTTGTCTTTTTTTTTCTTTTTTTTCTTTTCATAGTTCGTTGTTTGCAATTCTCTTGGTCTTCCCTGTGTTCAACAACAGCAGATTTAAACATGAAATAGAACTCAAAAGTTAGATGTTTTCCCAAAAGCCCCAGAGAATAATAAGTAATCCTGTATTTATTTATTACAATTGCCTAGGGTGTATTCCTGCTGTTTCCTGGTTCTACAGTCATGACAACCTCCTATGGCAGCCATGTAGATTTGTTGCATTTGTGTGACTCAGGACTAGAATAAACCTGCTCTTATTATAAGAGACAAATGCTACTTTGTCATGGCAAAACCTAATTTTCTATTGAACAAATTGATGCCTAGAGCAGTTCTTATGATTAAACAGGAACAGCAATTTGGGGCATTAGATAGTAGTACATAGTATATTGTCAATGATAGGTAAATTTGCCTGGGAAATTTCAGGGGGCTTCTGCATGCTTACACACTTGATGTTAGTGCCGTAGAGCCTCATGGGAGTAGAAATGTGGGATGGTAGCAGAAGCCTTCCCACTGAGTGCCTCAAGAACACAAGAAGAAGTCACAATTATCAAATAACAATCACTGGGAGAAAGCAAGCCTAAGAACGGTGTTGAACCAAATTTACAACATACCAAAGAGAACAAAGAATATGTCCCCAAAATATGCAAAACAAGCTCTACAAAAACAGAACCAAAGGAAAACCAGAAAAATTAGAGTTTGCTCCAGCACTGTCTTCGCTTTAATGATTGTGTGCATAATCAATGCTGCTACTTATTTACAGCAAGTCTTTCCCCACCTTCCATAGAAAGAGGACATTGCTTTTTATTTACCATAAGCCACATGTCACTACTGCAACTCAGGAATCAGAGGAAAATATTTTAATTTTTTTTAGAATATATTTGAGTTAAGTAAATTTTAATTTTAAACAGCAGTGGGCATGTACATGTGTGTGTTTTCAACTACAGTGTTACCACATGACAAAGTAATTAATAGTGAATCAGGCTAACCGTCGATGCAACATGATATACACTAAGTGTTTCAACTCCACGACACTCACGTGACAAGATGGGTTTTGGTTTGTGGCAGATTATATGATCCACCTCTATAGAGATGTGGTAGGATGAGAAAAGAGAGCAAATAAAGGATATGAATACCTACATGCATTCAGAGATATGAGAAAACTACCATTTGTTGAGGAACTGTGAGAGAAGGCAGCTTCTACTCACTAGTAAAATGTTTTAGAAAAAGTCACTAGCCATCAACCAAAGTTTTCCAAAAAAGTCCTGAAAAGAGACTTAAAAAATATTTTCACTTACCACGGTCCTTAAGATATCTTTTGATACAGAAAAGGTAAAAATAACAAGATGTAAGAACACCTGATTTTTCTAGATGATGCTCATATTTCTTCACTAGTGAAGAGCTGGTATGCTATAAGACTTCTAAAATAGGGATAAAATCTGATGAAGTTGGAATGATGTAACAATGATTTCTAGCAACATCTACAACAATCTTCCCATTTTTCACTATGAAAACTCCAGCTTATATAGATATATCTCATTATTCATTGTTTGGTACAATAATCATGGAAAACATTCCAGTCAAGAATGAATTTCTAATGAGTTTAATTTGCTGGTCTCTTCTGACGATTACATGTTAGAGTCTGTTATGACAGTGAGTCAGCATAACCATGCCTGCAGTCACGTCTTCCTAACCACAGCCACATCGCCTGTACCTGCCATTGTTTCCCAAGCAACGTGGAATCTAAGTAAAGATTTTTGTGCCACGGTAACATCATCCATGGAGATAATAGCTGGGATTTTTTTCTGTGTAATTTTCAGCTCTATATAAGTCCTGAGACATTTAAATTCCACCATTCTGTTCTACTGCAATGACAGCTTTCTGCATTCTTTGTATCTGTCATGGTTTCAGCTCAACCGGTAACAAAGCACCACAAAGCCGCTCACTCACCCCCCACCCCCGCACCTGGCCACGTTGGCATGAGGAGAAAATCCAAAGGCAGGCTCGTGGGTCGAGACAAGGACTGGGAGGGATCACTCCCCACTTATGGTCACGGGCAAAAGACAGGCTCAACTTGGGCAAGAAACAAAAGCAATTTAATTTACTACAAATCAAAACAAAAACAAAACACAAGGGTATTAGGAAGGAAAACCAAACATCAGAACAAACCTCCCCCACCCCTCCCGCCTTCCCGGCTCAGCTCCATTCCCGGTGCTTTCTACCTCCTCACCCCGGCGGCGCAGGGGAACAGGGGATGGGGGTTCAGTCAGCTTGCCAGACATCGTCTCTGCCGCTTCTTTCCTCAGGGGGAAGATTCCTCACTCGTCCCCTGCTCCACCGTGGGGTCCCTCCCACAGGAGACAGTCCTTCACCAACTTCTCCAACGTGGGTCCTTTCCACGGGCTTCAGTTCTTCCCGAACTCCCCTGGCACGGGTCCTTTCCGCGGGCTTCAGTTCTTCCCAAACTTCCCTTGCGCGGGTCCTTTCCGCAGGCTGCTCTCCAGTCTCACACTGCTTCAGCGCGGTTTTTACCATGGAGTCACGGCTATCTTCGGGAGCCTCTGCTCCACCGTTCACCTCCCTGGGCTGCAGGGGGACAGCCTGCCTTCTCACCATGGGCTGCAGGGCCATCAGCCTCCTCAGGCACCCCTCCTCCCCCTTCTTCTTCACTGACTCCAGTGTCGGCAGCGATGCTCCTCTCAGGTTTCCCAACCCCCACACTACCGCTTCCCCTTCTGAAATCTGTTCTCCCAGAGGCGCTACCACCGTCACTCCCCTCCCAGAGGCAGGTCCGACATTTTGGCACCAGGGACCTTCTAGCAGCTTCTTAAAGGGGCCGCCTCTGCAGCCCCCCTCCCCTGCCACCAAGGAAAACCGTGCCACACAAATCCATAACAGTATCCATGTCCTCCTGATACCATCCTAAATTCTAAGACCAACATATCTTAGAAAATAAAGCAGCTGTATGTCACCTTGATATGACAAAGTAAGCTTCAGGTTACTGAAGAAAGACTTTGGTACAGGGTTGCTAATGTCATGGATACATACAATACCCAGAAAAAAAAAAAATTGCCCAAATTGTTATCTCAGCTACCTTCTAAAAATAACCAGTCCAAGAGAATAACTTTTCTTCTGCACTATCTTACAACCAAGTAACAGATTATAACTCAATAGCCTTATCAGTAAGACAATTCTGGTGCTTGCACCTCAATCACAGAATGTCAAGAAAAAACTGTCAATTTTTCGGCCCTCTTCCTCCTCCCTACATGTGTTTGTTTCCCTGTCATTTTTAGGCTTGACAGTTGGACTTGATGATCCTTATGTGTCCCTTCCAATTTGAGATATTCTGTCATTCTATGACATGTATTAAAACACTATCCATTAGGGTGCCTTTGCCAAAGTGATTCAGTAAAGTATAGAGATTGAGCTGGGTAGTCCTGAAATGGAAACTAGCTTTATCTGCCAAGAACTCAACTCAGAATAGTTTATCTCGCTTCTCGAGATGTCACTGCAGGTTGGTAGAAACACCACATGGTTTTTTTGAAATCTTATAAAGTTAAATACCCAAATTATTAGAATCATAGAATCACAGAATGGTTTGGGTTGGAAGGGACCTTTAAAGATCATCTAGTTCCAAACCCCCTGCCTTGGTCAGGGACATCCTTCCCTGGATCAGGTTGCTCAAAGCCCCATCCAACCTGAGCTTGAACATTTCCAATGCATCCACAACTTCTCTGGGCAACCTCTTCAGTATCTCACTACCCTCATTGTAAAAAATATTTTCCTTATGTCCAATCTAAACCCACCCTCTTTCAGTTTAATACCATTGCCCCTTTGTTGTGGCTCTGGCTGAGATGAAGTTAATTTTCCCCATCACAGCCCTCATAGTGCTGTGCTTTGTATTGGTAGATAGAAAAGTGTCGGTAACAGACCAGTGTTTTGGCTACTGCTAAGCAGTGCTCCCACAGCATCAAGGCTGTCTCTCCAACATTCCCCCCCTCACCCGTAGGCCAGGAGTGGGCAAGATTTTGGGAGGGGACACAGCCAGGACAGCTGACCCAAACTGACCAAAGGGATATTCCATACCGTATGACATCTGCTCAGCAATAAAAGCTAAGTAAAAAGAGGAGGATGGGGTGACATTCATTATTATGATATTTGTCTTCTGGAGCAACTGGTAGGTGTACTGAAGGCCTGCTTCCTGGAAAGTGGCCAGATACCACCTGCTGATGGGAAGTAAAGGATAAATCTTTTGTTTTCCATTGCTTCCATGCACTCTTTGGTTTCACTTTATTAAACTGCCTTTATCTTGACCCACAAGGTCTTTTTCCATCTTATTTCCTCCCTGCCACCATCCTGCTGAGGAGGGGAGTGATAGAGTGGCTTAGTGTGCACCTGGCATCTAGCCAAGGTCAACACACCACAGTAATTTTTGGCACCCAACTTGGGGCACGAGACAATGGCAGTTTTGTATTACTTGTGCTATAGCTATAGTAGCTATTAAGTGGCAAGCTCCTGTACAGGTTAGGGGTGTGTTGGCTGCACTATCTCTTTAATTTAAGAGTGCTTATCTCTTTAATTTGCTAAGCTTGGGAACACGTTAATACAAATAACGGCTATGTGCTTTGCCCTGGCATTGATGGCCTTGCTGTGCTGGGGGAGCTATTGTGCGGAGAAGATAAGGGAATACATCTCCCTCTCCCTACCTGGGATTGATGTGGATGGTTTTATACGCAGGCTCCTGAGGTCCTTGTTCACACTTATGTGAGCTGTATAGTACTACTGATTAATACTGTTGGCATATTATGGGTTTTGTGGAATCTGGTCTCGTCCTGGTGTAAGAGACGACAACTTTTGGGTGAGGCAATACTGAAATGTGCCCTCAAGTGGCTGGTCCCTGGGTAGCAGTGCGTATGGAAGGATTTGAGCAGATTCCTAGGATGGTTATTGCCTCCCATAACCTGCAACTTTACATCTGAACAGGCAAGCAACCCTGGCAAACTGACGCACCACCTGATAGAAGGGCACCTTGCATACCCCTGTGAAAACCAGCAGCTTCTCACACTGTACTGGGGCTGGGCCTGTGCTTATCAGGCCACAGTTCAGCTCCCTCAGAGGACTGTGGTTGAGGCAGGGACCCAAACTGCATCTGAGGACACCATAGTTGAGATAGGCACTCAAACAACAACAACTAGAGTAATTGCTCCAGTAGTGAAAAAGAAAGAGTGAACAAGGAGAACAACGGGTCCATATCATCGATTAGTAAGGGAGGACGAAGAAGAGGAAAGGTTTGATCAAGAAGCCAGACTTTTGACAAAGAAACTGGAGGAAGGAGTGAGAGAATTCAGACAGGAAGAGGGAACTACCCAGTCCCTGACCTCATCAGAACTTCAAGTCATGCCGAAAGATTACAGCCACCAGCCAGGTGAGTGGATTGCTGCCTGGCTGCTCTGATGCTGCGATAACGGCGCTCTCAGTCAGCAGTTGGAAGGTAAGGAAGCCCAGCAGCTGGGATCCCTTGCTAGAAAATGGGGAATTGAGAGAGGAATTGGAAAAGAGACAGCAATTTGCAGTCTCTGGAGATGGCTCCTCTCAAGTGTGAGGGCAAGATATCCATTCAGGGAAGATCTTGTGAACTCCCCAGGAAAGTGGACTACCGCAGAAGAAGGCATCCAGTACCTGAGAGAATTAGCAGTGCTGGAAGTAATCTACAATGATCTAGACAATTATGAGGTCTCCAAAGCTCCAGAGGATGTCCTGTGCACCAGGCCATGCAGAGGAAGGTGATTGAAAGTGCCCCAGCATCGTATTCTAACAGCTTGGCAGTGATGTATTGCCTGGATATGAATACACCAACTGTTGAGAGAGTCTTGGCTGCAAGACTTTGAAGAAAAACTCTGTACCTCCTCATCCCTATGGGCCAGTGCCTTGACTCTCAGAGGTGCCCCAGGAATTCAGTCCTCTCCTGCCTCGGTCAGAGGGAAAGGGAGCACCAGGTGCATACCACATGGTGTGCTCAGTTTCTTCCTGCATGACCAGGGGGAGGACATGAGGAAGTGGGATGGTGAACCCACCTTTAAGCTGGAAGCCCGTGTACATGAACTGAGAGGGAAGACAACTGTTAAGAAGGGGTCACCCAAGAAGGCTGTCAGTGTAGTTGCTGTAGAGACAGAAGGCGGCAATCAGCAATCTCCCAGATATAGAAGAGCTGAGATAACCTCCCTTGGTCCTGGTGAGTGGACTTCTGGTCTCGCACTGCAAGGGTCAGACAGTGAATACTCTGACAAGGAAGAGCAATAGAGGGTCCCTGCCTTCAGCCAGGGGAGGAAAGGGATGACCAGGTATACCAGACTGTGTGGATTTGATGGTCTGGCACATCAGACCCACAGAAGTGTAAGGCTTTGATAGACACTGGTGCACAGTGTATATTGCTGCGATCAGGGTATAGGGGCACAGAACCTATCTGGATCTCTGGAGTGACAGGATGTCATGCTTTAACCCCAGCCAGCAACCAAGCACCACGCAGCTGCTCACTCACTCTCTTCCTGGTGGGATGAGGGAAAGAATCAGAAGAGTGAGAAAACTTGTGGGTTGAGATAAAGACAGTTTAAAAAGTTAAGCAAAAGCAGCACACACAAGCAAAGCAAAACAAGGAATTCATTCATCACTTTGCATTGGCAGGCAGGTGTTCAGCCATCTCCAGGAAAGCAGGGCTCCATCACATGTAACAGTTACTTGGGAAGACAAATGCCATCACTCTGAACATCCCCCCCTTCCTTTTTCTCCCAGCTTATTTTCTACCCCCCTGTCCTGCTGAGGAGACAATTGGTAGAGCAGCTTGATGGGTACCTGGCATCCAGCCAAGGTCAACCCACCCCACCCTTGTCTGTCATTGCAGGCCTTGGTAAAAAGTCTCTCTCCATCTTTCTTGTAGGCCCCCTTTATATATCAAAAGGCTGTAATAATGTCTCTCTGGAGCCTTCTATTCTCCAGGTGGAACAACCCCAACTTTCAGCCTTTCTTCATAGGAGAGGTGTTCCAGCCCTCTGATTTTCATGGCCATATTCTGGACCTGCTTTAATACGTCCATGGCTTTATTATGCTGGATGTCCCAGAGCTGGATCCAGTACTCCAGGTGGCATGTTATGAAAATAGAGTAGAGGGGGAGAATCACCTCCCTTGATCTGCTGGCCACCCTTCTTTTCATGCAGACCACAGTACAATTGGCTTTCTGGGCTGCAAGCACACACTGCCAGCTCATAGCAAATGTGTTCCGACACATGCATTTAAAAGCACATGCTATCCACACATCTAGGCTCATACACTTTCTGTTGATGCTGTTAATATTTCCCACTTCAGTCTACTTACTACATTTTAACATGTATTGTAAACATTACATCATTCTGAAACACCTTTTCCCCAGTCTGCCACACTGCTGTCCTAAACAAAGCAATCAATTGCAATTCATAGGCTAATACTTCACACTTGGGGCAGATTTCTTTGCATTCTCAATTACAGAAGCTTTAACTGTTTGGCATGTAAGATTCACCACATTAATTCTCTTTTGGTCTTCTGTTGCTTTTCACTATACTATATACTGCATCAGGAATATTATTCTGTCATCACACATCTATGTCATGCCTACTGTTCTCACACAGTACTATGAACGATGGAAAACATATAATCCCATCATTTTCAAGGTGTTCCAGCAGCAAGGACTGACAGAAGAGGCAGTGAAAGTCACTATCCCCAAACATTTCCCTTATACAAAATAAAATAAAAATTAACAGGAGTTAGAATCAAAGCTGAACCAAGTTGGATCCAATTTTTACATAGTGCTTTTGCATTTAAGAACCTATATGCTATCGTATATCAAGAAAAAGGAAAAGCTTCAAAATTGCACATTTAAAGATGTTCTGAGTTTGCATTCCTCTTTCTTCTCATGGACTTAAAACCTACTTAAATTATAGCTGAAAGGATTTTAATGTATTTTCAATTAGTAGTCCCTCTGCACTTCATCCTTATCCCTCAGAAGCCTATGTTATTTGAATAGAGACAGCTCTTTTATCAGAGAAGCATACTGAGGTTTTATCATAAGAAACATACAAAAAACCACAGTAGGAGGAAAAAAGAAGGGGGGGAAAAAAACCCAACCTTACCCAGCAGTCAGGAGACCCCTGTCTGCTTTAAGAAATTCAAAGTCAATTGTCTGTTTTCTGAGAGATTTCTCCACAATTATGAACCTGTCCCTGACTGGTATGCTCATAAACAGCAGATGTACAACATCCTCAGGATTTCATTATGGCCTCATTACAGACAGCTGCACGCTGAGCAGACCAGCCCTTTGTTCCAACGCTCCCAATTCTTGTGTACGCAACCTCTTTTTTACTCATTATAATGGCCTGACACTTTGATGTTAGCTCTCCTCTTTAAAATCCAGGGTCTGAAATCTTCTGAATTGTGCACACAAACATACTGCAAGATTCATAGATAATATACAACCAATCTGAGATCTCATTCGCTTAACTGAAACCAATTAAGAAAATGAGAGCTTAGGTTTGATAGCTGTACCACCTAATTTTCATGTAGCACTTTTTCCTCCCACTGTCCTCTGCCTATTGATCTTTATTAAAAAGTGAGGCAAAAATTTTTAATCCTATTATTCATAAAGGAAAACCAAAAAAACACCTCTGATTATAGGTCTTTAATGTGGAACTTAAGAGGACTTCTCAGCATCAAGTCTTGGAAAACTCACAAAGCCTAAATGGGACTTATTCTCAACCAATTCCCCCTACCAGTGAAATCCAGATGTGCTAGAAAAAGACACTGGTGCTATGTTGCAGGTGGTGTATCAGGGAAATTCTCAGAAACTGAGAAGCATGGAGTAATCTAGAGAACATACCTGGCTATGATTTAGCCAAGAACTGACCTCTCCCATTGCCATCAGGAAAAAATTCCAAGACACATAACATGGACTATTTGTATATGTGCCTCAGTAATCTTCCATCTTTTTGGGCTGGCTGGCCAAATAATGCGTTCTCATTTTATTTTTCTGATTAAAGTCTTCATTACTATAAAGTAGTTGTCAGCAATAATGAAGTTAACTAAGAGGGTACTACTGATTATATGTAAATTAGTGATCTCACACAGTTCTTATCCCAAGGTTAATAATATCTGTTTCCTGAGGTGCTCTTTTAAGAAAATGTAGAAGAGCTATAGTTAAATACTGCTACAGCTAAACTGCAGAACTGTGCAGCTTTACATTAAATGCACAAAGAAAGATAAAATCTCCCACTCCTAACAATCCATGCTGCAGTTCTTTGTTACTTTAGTGATCACACTTTTTATGTCTATCACATGTAGATCAGTAGTAAACACAAAATCCAATGAACACAGCAGTTTCAAGTGCTCAAGCAGTATTTCTTATTGAATTTGCAATTCGTTACAGTACAATGCACCCAGTTTAATTCCAGCAGAAACAATCCTGAGAATCTACTTGGTGTAACTGCTGATGCTCACCGGTTCCACCCAAAGGATGATCCTCACTTGCTTTTCAGTGTGCACAGGATCAGGCTTCTGGTGCAAGACTTCACAGGCACAGCTGGTGCAAGACTTCATAGATGCAGGTAGATGCAGTATGCTACAGGATATGGGCTGTCTCTTAACCTGGCCCTGTGCAGAGCTGAATACTGTTCACTTCTGAGCTAGTCAGGCCTTTACAGCATTGCATAAAATAAAAACAGATATTGCAGATTTAAGATCAAGCCTTAAAACAGAAAGCTATTTAAGCATGTTCATTTATAAAGGACATGACCCATGGTAGATTCAATAGAATATAATTGTCAAGCACCTTATTTCTTTCTGGGATATTACAATTGAGAAGTATTGCTTAGAATGCCTTGCAGGTTTAATTTAATTACTGTAGCACTGACCTTTTTATACTATTAACAAATAATCCTTTGTCCCTCTAGACTAGATTGTTTATTACATTTTCTGCCCACAGCTTAAAGCACATTGATTCCCAATTACCGGTTTATAAAACTGCCAAGTCATCTTTGTCGCATGACTTTTCCATCCCCCCGAAGCAGTTTTAAAAGTATACAGGTCAAAAGAGGTAACAACAATATTAATTAAAAGTTACAGGAGGAAACAAAAAGTTCCAAACAAAAATAAAACCAGTTTAAATTACTTCAACAAGGTCTCTGTATGTCTTACACAGTTGTATTATTTAAAGATGGTTTCTTATCATAAAAGCTTTATTTTTATACTGAGGATATTATTTGTCAAGAATGAGATAATATAAGAGAATTACAATTAAAATCACATTAGAGTGGGATCATGCCAGAGATACAATATTTAAAAGGATATTGAAATAAGCATTTTTGCTGTCCCAAAATGTAATATTTTAGTATTGCAGTGTAATGTAAATTTACAGTTATGATTTCTAAGCAAATGCTCTCTCCCCAAGTGCCATCAATCCACCTGAAGGAGGAAAGCAGGTAAATCTTGGTTATGAGACAAAAGGGCCACACCTGAGGTCACATGTCCTGAGTCCCTTCATAGGATTTCTATGGGCATCTCTAAAATCATCCAATCAGTAGGGCAAGGCTTAGGTATCTTTTTTTTATTTTTACTATAGGTTTGGGGGTTTTTAATACAATACATGTTTACCAGACCATAATATCTTCCACAGTTTCCAGACTATGTTGTATAGTACTTAGCAGTTTTTACTACCACTGCCCACTTCTTCCACTGCAGTTTGATATCTTGGTATTAGAGCAACTATGCACTGAATCTGGAAAAGACTCTTCCATGGCTTTCTTTTTGCATTCATTGACCTAGTCTTGAACTACAATTACTTAAAAAGCCAAGAATGTTTTCTGGGTTGCGGTTTGGTGGGGTTTTTTTGGGGCTGTGTATATCCATCACTCAATGACTTTTTCATGAGAGGTTTCCTAGTGTTTCTTCACCATTGACAGGCATTTCCTGCCTATGTAATAATGACTTCTTCGTCCATAGTCTTTCCAAACTAGCACATTTGATCTCAAAGTATAAACACTACTACCAACTACTTCAATATTTTTGCCTCAGAGCTATGTGCAAAATTAATATCCCATCTTTACTTGCTGTTTACAGAAAGTCTTACACTCATTTGTACTCTACATTAATAGAGAATCCACCATGATATTACTCTAATAAATAGATTTCTTTTGTTAACAAAAAAAAAAGTAGGAAATTAATTTTGAGCATAAACGTAGCATCTGTTTCAGTAGGAGAATCCTATTAAGCAGCTTTATTCAACGAATAGATGGATGATATGTGCTGGTGAACACAGCACATATGAACAAGTTAACTTCCAGGTCATACTTCCCACTTAGCAGAGAACCCAGTGCTGACAGAGCTCAGGACTTATTGGAAATTTATTGGGGAAGATCATGAACAGTTATGCCTAAGTTACACACATAAACACATTCTTATATTTAGAGTCACTATGTCATCTCTCCCTTCCCAAGTCTTCTGTTTTCACCCACCCTTCTGTTCCTCAACCCCCCACTCCTGAAACATTCAGAGATGTATTTATTTGCCCTGCTGAGATTCAGCTTTTCATTTTCTCAGGCAGAAGGTGTTTCATTAACTTCTGCAGATCAAGCTCTAAGAAAGTAAATATGGATTGTTTGCATGGTAGTTGATAAAATCAAGGTCTATCCTTTGCTCTTTGATAATTTTCAAGGGCCTATAAGATACAGAGGTCAAATGGCATGTGCAGAGCATTATCTCCCAAGCCAGCTATACTGTAGGGATGGTGAGGAGTTGCTCAATAGTAAGGCCATGACTGTGCAGTGGGAATTAAAGCACCCACAAGTATGAGAAAATGCTAACAGATGGACACTCCTTTTGTCTGCCACTCACTTCTTCTCTAAGGCTGCATTTACCCTCTTAGAAATGGCCAACATGGCTTCACCAAGGGTAAATCATGCCTGGCTAGTCTAGTGGCCTCCCGCAATGAAGTTATTGCATCAGTGGAGAACAGACGAGCTATGGATTCCATCTACCTCAACTTCCATAAGGCCTTTGATACAGTCCCCCACAACATTCTTAACTCTGAACTGGTGACATACGGGATTGGTGGATGGATAAGGAACTGGCCAGATGGCCAGTTCAAAGAGTTATGGTCAACTGCTCAATGTCCAAGTAGAAACCAGTAGCAAGTGATGATCTTCAACGTCCATACTGGGACCAACACTATTTAATATCTTCATCAACAACACAGATGATAGTGGATTGAGTGCACCCTCAGCAAGTTTGCAGAGGGGTGCAGTTGATTCACCTGAGGGAAGGGATGCCACCCAACGGTCCCAGATGGACCTTGACAGACTTGAGAAGTGGCCCTCATGAAGTTCAATGAGGACAAGTGCAAGATCCTGCCCCTGGGCCAAGCCAATCACCAATATCAATACAAACTTCAGGATGAGTGGATTGAAAGCAGCTCTACAGAGAAGGATTTGGGGATACTGGTGAATGAAGAATTGGACATGAGCTGGCAATGAGTGAAAAGCAATTGTATCCTGGGTTGCATAAGAAGAAGCATCACCGGCAGGTTGAGGCAGGTGATTCCTCCCCTCTGCTCTGCTCTTGTGAGTCAACACAGGTTGCCCAGAGAAGTTGTGGATGCCCCATCACTGGGAGTGTTCAAGGTCAGGTTGGATGGTGCTTTGAGCAACCTCATGTAGTGAAGGATGTCCCTGCCTGTGGCAGTGGGGATTGGACTAGGTGATCTTTAAAGGTCCCTTCCAATCCAAACCATTCTATGATTCTTTCTTTTGGCACATGGAATCCATGTCCACAGGGAAGGTCTACATTATATTTGCAGGAATAGCTCACAGATTTTGTACAAGTCTTCTTAGCATAAAACATTTCTCTCATGTGAGTCATGAAAACCTCAGCTTCTGCTGCCCTGTATGCAATCATCTAGATAACTTTTCTCTAGAGCATTGTATTGCATTTCTCTGGCAAGGTTTTTGTGGTGGAGGGGCTGTAGGAGTAACTTTGAAGCTGCCCCCATGTCAGACAGAGCCAGTTCCAGTCAGCTCAAGGATGGACCTGCTGCTGGCCAAAGCTATGGTGGTAGTGCATCTGTGATAGCTTATTTAAGAAAGGGTTAAAAAGTGCTGTGAGAGAGCAGTGCGAAAATATGAGACAAAAAATTATGCAGACACCAAGGTCTCTGAAGAAGGATGGGGGAGGAAGTGCTCCAGTCACCAGAGCAGAGATTCCCCTACAGCCCCTGGAGGTCCATGATGGAGCAGATGTCCATCCTGCAGTCCATGGAAGACCCCACTGGAGGAGGTGGATGTGCCCTGAAGGAATGTGTGATGCCATGAAGAGCCCATGCAGGAGGAGGTTCCTGGCAGGAACTATGACCCATGCAGAGGAGCCCATGCAGAAGCAGGTTTTCTGGCAGGACCTGTGACCCCATGGGGGAGCCACACTAGAGTAGTCTGTCCCTGAAGAACTGTACCCCATGAAGAGGTTCCACGCTGGAACAGTCATGAAGAACTGCAGCCTGTGGGAAGGACCCATGTTGGAGAATTTCATGAAGGACTGTGTCCCATGGGAAGGACCCCACACTGGAGCAGGGGAAAAGCGTGAGGAGGAAAGGATGGCAGAAATGAAGCATTATGAGCTGACCGCAACCCCCATTCCCCATCCTCCTGTGCTGCTCAGGGTGAGGAGGTAGAAAACTCAAGAGTGAAGTTGAGCCTGAGAAGATGGGAGGTGTGAGGGGAAGCTGGTTTTATTTTCATTCTAATTTTTTACTATCTTACTCTGTTACAATTAATTGGCAATAAATTAAACTAACATCCCCAAGGCAAGTCTGTTTTGCCTGTCGTGGTAATTGGCGAGTGATCTCCCTGTCCTTATCTTGACCCATGAGCTTTTTGATTGTATTTTTCTCCCCCTGACCTCTTGGTGGAGGGGGAATGATAAAGCAGCTTAGTGGGCACCTGGCAGCCAGGCAAGATCAATCCACCACAAGCATTATCCTATACCTAGATATACAGTAACACCCCTAGTATGCTCTCCTAACTAGCTAAGAATACCAATGAATGTTAATTTTATGTGTCATTCAGAGCCATATACACTTAGGGCAAAATGGTTTGTTTATGTCTCATTCAGAGCCATATATACTTAGGGCAAAATGGTTTCTTTATCTTCCAGGAACTTTGGAATCAAGCCTTTACTTACACATAGTTTCATTCCAAATACTTTTTTGGTATGTATCAGTATTGTTACAGTACTGAGATCCAGTACATTAATCTGGCAGTACTGATATTGTAGGTCCAGTGTTACCAGGACTTTGATGATTAACAAGCTGTATGTTAACTGCCTCCTAAGAGTAGTGGATCAGCATGATATGTAGCAGCAATATGCAGAGATACCTGTCACCCTAAAATGGTTACATAATTGATCAACACAGATGATCAAATGTAGGCTAGACCATTCAGTAGAAAGGTACAAGTCAAGGAAAACACATGGTGTTGTTGATGACAGTTATTTATGACAGTCTACCTAACTGCCTATAAACTTGAAAGTTTATAGCAAAACAGCAACAGAAGCTCAATCGGCACCTTTTAATCTATCACGTGCATATCTCCACCTTAGCATGGCAGCACTCTCTTGTCCCTAGCCATTGCAATTCCAGCAGTAATCCTTGAATGGATTAATAAATACCAACTACGTAAAGTCATGTTTTTTTGTTGAACAAAGTACATAAGCCACATATCCTATGCAAATATCAAACTTGATTACGGAATCCATCTCTTGGTGGTTCTGCTGAATATAATGTATTTCCTTCCTTTTAGCTCCAAATGTTTGTTTGCTATTACTTAAACCAGAGCTAGTATTGTGCTGTCTTAAATTGCAAGGCAATTTTTTTAAAAATGTTGTTCATTACGCTGCAATGGAACATTACCTCTCTGCACATACTGACTTCTCCCCCAGCATACAAGACTGTCAAATTTCACAGAAACACAGGAGATTGTTCACCCAGAACAGTTTAGATAGGCAATTCCTAAATTGTTAAAAGTTTATTGGGGTGATCCTCAATGACACGGCTTGCTTAAGTTCAAGTCACTGCTGTTTCTGATGCAGGTTTCTCACATTTTCTCTTAACATTTTCACAGATCAATGCAACTTTATGTAGCATTCCATTGAAGCTTTCCATAGACAGCTGGTAGAAGTGTGAAGTTGATAGAAAAACAAAAAAAAAAACACAAAAACCAAAACCAACCATACTGTCCAGGCTTTTAGGAAGATCATGAACTACAAGAAGATTTCAGCTGGAAGACATAATGTAAATGTGAGACATTTTCACGTGGCTAAGTGCTCAGCCTGTGTAAGCACACACAAGAAGATCCTTTTTGTCTTGCCTTCTGCTAATCAGTCTCTCAGTCTAACTGAATTCCTGTGTGCCATTAGTATTGTATTTGCAACACAGTTTACCATCCTAATGAGCAGCTCTATTTTACTTTGCTTCTTAGAGCTAAAGCAGTATTACAATTAAGGCTGCAGGAAAGGAAACGAAATGAGAAGGGCGGGGGGGAGAAAAAGCACTGAGAGCAGTGGACTTCACGTTTATTTCAAATTATCAAAAAATTTCTTTTATTCCTTGTCCAAGTAACAAAGCAATGCTTCCTAACTTAATAGAAGTTAAAAAAAAAAAAAGTATTGAGCATTACAAATATGGCATTAATATTGAAGATTTAAATAATTTTGTTTGCAGTGCTGCATCCAAAGCACATTTGGGAAATTAGCCAAAAAATAGTAACATTTTAAGAAGTACTAAAAAGGGAAGCTAGTTCACAAATGTTTCAAATCACAATGCGAAACACACAAAGAACCAGTATTGCTCCAGTTTTTAAATGATGTTGCTTTATGTAACATTATGCTTTCTGCTGTTAGAACATCAAAGAAAATGGTGTTGGAGACATGGAAGATTTCCACTGTTTTCTTTACTCCTAACAGACTTCATGACATGAACACTTATGCACTTCCATTCATGGAGAATTCCACCAAGTTTTATTGCAATACTCTTTCTAGACATTTAACTATGTCTGGACAGGGCTGCCCTGGTACTCCAGTATCACGACATGCATGAATAAAAAGATGTGGTTTTGGGCACCAGTGCTAACTCAAGCTCTTTTGTGTTTAAACAGTTTCTGTTAGCTCTGGCTCATTTAGCTTGAAGACAGCCACTTTTTTCTATATTGAAAATGTGAGTGTTAGCCACCTGCCATGAGGCAGGATAAATAATTTCAGATCTCCTTAAGAATAGTAAATGCTCTGTAAGTAAGAAAGAAAAAAAAAAAATAGGGACATCATTTTTTCCCACTGTTTCTTCAGAGATACTCTTTAATATACCTTATGTGTTTAAATTCTACAGTTGTTACTAAAGAATCACAGGAAAATGGAAAACACCACATCACACAAAAGGACAGGAGTAGTTCTGCTTAGCATACTTTCTGAAGATTAGCTTGTCAATCCTCTAATTTTTTTTTAACAAGAAGTCATGAGGTAAGAGGAAAATAGCTGAATATTTGAGAAACCTCCTACTCCTAGAAGTATCTCAAATAATTTGCAACACTGAATCACCTTGATTCATATTTAAACATTACATAATATTCTTGTGTTTGCAGTAATATTCACTTACGTGGAAAAACCAAGAATGCTGATACAATTTCAGCAAGAATTAAACATCTGGACACAGAAAGTCTTCATTTCTACAGACTATGGACAGAGGAAAATCATTTCATAATGGAACATTACCAGCCTAGTTTCATGTCACTTCAGCTATTTTAACGCAGCATGAATTGCTGCTACACATGAACAGTAGACCCATTCTCCCTCCATTTCCTCTTATTCTGCTTTCCATCTCTCTTCTCTTTCTGAGACAACATGAGCATTTTTTAGGCCAAAAAGTTAGCTGGACAAAAAAACCTTAAAGCCATGGGAGGATAAGATGTTCTCCTCTTAATATGCCCTGCTTCCTTTGCCTGGTTTAAATAAACACTGAGTTGTGCAGGCATAGGGAAAGATCTGTGCAGAGGGGAGAAGTGATCCCCTGTAAGTGGGGAAAAGATCAGGATTATAATTTTTAGCAACAGTACTGACCTAAAGTGGTTGTGAGACTATAATGTAACTGTGTTACCTAATAATTTAGAGCAAGGTTAGCTTTTAATAAGTTTTCACTTTAAAACCAAAATATATTTACTTTTGACATTTTTTTCCCTGACTTTCCAAAGACAGTCAGAAGTCAAAACTACAGTAAATTTATACAGTTGAATCATTTTAAAAATAATTATGTCAATGTTCATACAACAATTGATTTCTAGCAATGGGAAGCAATGTTGTTTCTTTCAAGACCAATACAAACAAAAGCAATTCATATCCTAAGCAATAAAACAGTCTTGTGAAAGCTTTCCAGTAATTTCAAAATATTATCTATATTTATGTTTCCATTCATCATAGAAACAAACCATTGTGGAGGCACACACAATCAAATACAATGGGTGTTAAAACTCAGATGTATTCTTCAGTAAAAAGTTAGTTAGAACTCTGATAACATTTCTAAACCACAGGCTCAATGATTGTCCTGGTTTCAGCTGGGATAGAGTTAATTGTCTTCCTAGTAGCTGGTATAGTACTATGTTTTTGAGCTAGGTATGAGAAGAGTGTTGATAACACACTGATGTTTTCAGTCGTTGCTAAGTAATGGTTAGTCTAAAGTCAAGGATTTTTCAGCTTCTCATGCCTGGCCAGCAAGAAGGCTGGAGGGGCACAAGAAGTTGAGAGGGGACACAGCCAGGACAGCTGACCCAAAATGGCCAAGCAGTATTCCATACCATGTGACATCACATCTAGTATATAAACTTGGGGGAGTGGGGGCAGGGAGTATCACTGCTCAGGGCCTAACTGGGTGTCGATCAGCATGTGGTGAGCAATTGCATTGTGCATCACTTGTATATTCCAAATCTTTTATTATTACTGTTGTCATTTTATTAGTGTTGTCATTATCATTATTAGTTTCTTCTTTTCTGTTCTATTAAACAGTTCTTATCTCAATCCATGAGTTTTACTTCTTTTCCTGATTTTATCCCCCATCTCAACGGGTCAGGGGGAAGTGAGTGAGTGGCTGTGTGGTGCTTAGTTGTGGGCTGGGGTTAAACCACGACAATGATGTAAGGAAAATTGGTACTACACAGCTGACTTAAGAATTCTTAAGGTTTAGAAATTGTAAAGGGAATTAGTACTACACAGCTGACAAGAATTCTTAAGGTTTAGAAATGATGACTCACAATGTGCATATCACTCACCTAAAAGATGAGGGTTGTCAACCTGCAGGAGTTACCTAGGGCAGCATCCCAACCCAAGGGGAGAGTCCCCGACTGCAAACCTGCTGCTCCGAAAAGGACTCATTTCTCTCTCAAAATGTCCTCTGGCNGAGTGAGTGGCTGTGTGGTGCTTAGTTGTGGGCTGGGGTTAAACCACGACAATGATGTAAGGAAAATTGGTACTACACAGCTGACTTAAGAATTCTTAAGGTTTAGAAATTGTAAAGGGAATTAGTACTACACAGCTGACAAGAATTCTTAAGGTTTAGAAATGATGACTCACAATGTGCATATCACTCACCTAAAAGATGAGGGTTGTCAACCTGCAGGAGTTACCTAGGGCAGCATCCCAACCCAAGGGGAGAGTCCCCGACTGCAAACCTGCTGCTCCGAAAAGGACTCATTTCTCTCTCAAAATGTCCTCTGGCACTCCGTTTATACCCTTGTTGAATCTGAACTGTGGTCATTTTAATCCCTGTTGGCCAAAAGGTCACCAGTGTACCTGGCACATCTCGATAGGCCAGTTCAATTTTCAACCTGTGGCCTCTAGGTTTTGGGGTTTTTTTCCCTCTCCTCCCTGTCTGGAGAAGTTTCAATTCCTGTCTGGGGGGGCGTGGAGTGTACTGCTGCACAAACACAGAATAACAAACCCTTTGTTAAAGATCAATCACTTTTTGCAAGTTCAGGAGAAAATACCACGGCTCATCACAGCAGCACTCTGCACCTACACAACACCCAGGCTCCAGCACAGCAGTAGGAGAACTGGGAATGGAACTGAGCTGGGAAGGCAGGAGGGGTGAGGGGGAGGATGTTCTGATGTTTGGTTTTCCTTCCTAATACCGTTGGTTTTGATTTGATTTGTAGTAAATTAAATTGATTTTGTTTCTTCCCCAAGTCGAGCCTGTCTTTTGTCCGTGACCATAAGTGGGGAGTGATCCCTCCCAGTCCTTGTCTCAACCCACGAGCCTGCCTTTGGATTTTTTCCTCATCCCAACGTGGCCAGGTGCAGGGGTGGGGGGTGAGTGAGCGGCTTCGTGGTGCTTTGTTACCAGCTGGGCTGAAAACATGACAACCTCCCATGAAAACAAGAGGAGTTATGGAGTTGAAAGTTAAATAATACCACATTATAAGAGCACTGATACATGCATAAGCATTAGAATTTACCTGTGAAAAGACACATCTACTGACCAAGGGAATGTCCAAACTCAGGTTCAGGAGCCTAACTGCGATGCAACACCAGGCCTAAGTAAGACCAACCAACACTCCCTGACTCACAAAGGGAAGCAAACAAAAAACAAAGCATCCACAGCTTCCCACCCATTCTCACCCTCACATCAGGTGAAAAATCAGTTAGTATTTATGTCCTGCACCCTTTGCCGCATCTCCTGCACCCTTTGCCGCACCTCAGGCCAGAAGTGGCTTTATCACTGGTATGTCAAGCTTCAACAGCTGCCATGTCAGTATCTCAGTTTGAACTACTTGAGAAAGAAGGAGGGAGAGCTGCAGGGGAAGGATAATCTCTGGAGCCATTTAATTTTCATTCATCTCACTGGAGAGAGAGCACTTACAGAAGTAATTTTTGTTTTCTGCACATCTTTCTCCCTCTGCCTTCAAGCAGCTTTTTTTTCCCCTAAACACAAAGCAGCGTCTGACTCTCCCTGTGCATTTGTACAGCACCTTTCAGCACCTACTGCTGTAATAAAAATTAAGCTTCTGAGGAGAAGCAAAGCCCTAAAGCAGAAAAACTAAGCAGAACAAGTAGTTCACCAAGCCATCACAGGACTACAAATATTTGAAATTTGAGTAGCTCATGTTTCTGCCCAAGTTTGCTCTGTAGTCATGAGTTTAATTCAACACCTTAGTTACACTATGACCTCTTATTTTTACACTAGCTTTTAAGAACTTGGTGGGGTTTGTTTGAATAAGATTAACTACACTAAAATCAAGACCTTCCCAGTTCACCAGTTCATCACACAGCATTTAATTGTTGCCATGCCTTCCCAGAGGATGCTTTCTCCCCTTACGCTCTTTCCATCTGTTCAGCTGAGTGACTCATCCCCTCAGCATGAATAGAGTTCAAGTTTGTACACAAGAATCCAAGGAGTTTTATCTAAGCCCTCATTTCTTTTAAACAGAAGAGTAGCAGTAGAAAGATGCAACTTTCTCCCTTTTGCAGCAGTGAAGGGGCTTTATTTCCCATCACACATTATTTCTCCTACCTCAATTGCTAGACTATCCCTACTCATCCATAACCATCTCAAATCATATTTCTAAAGCAGCCTGTAGCTACCAAAATTGCTATGATTTTAATTGGTCTGACATCTTTGACTGAAGCATCTAATTGGCTGTTTGACACATCTGGAAGTTAGCAAGGGTCTTCACTCACCCTTCCAAAGCCTGTCCCTGGGAGACATTACATACCAATTTTGGAGACACTAAGCATCTCTCCAAAAACTGTACTGTAAAACACCACAAACTAAGAATAGTGATGCTTTGCTGGATTTTTTTCAGAGGGAAAAAAATGCTAATTTTTCTGAGGGATACACTTACTGAAAAAGAATCAAATGTTACAGAGAGTTCACTATCTTAGGGCCTTAAAAATGTATTCATATATTTTATTAATGGACTATACATATATCAAATATTAAATGTAATAATTTCCAATACCTATTTCAATATAAAAATATATATGCCAAAGTTAGTGTGATTTATTGCAGGCACATCCAAGACAGCTGTGGATAATCTGAGGAGGATCTTACTACAGCTGTACCTCATTCAATGTAAGATAATTTTCTCTACTGTAAGAGCTGAATTCTGTAACCACAGTAAAGATGACCCTTTAGAGAGTTGCCAGATTAAAAAATCTGAATACAAGGCATGGAGTTTCTAATCGTGTGTTTCTCCAAAAGTTGGAACATTTTAATTTTAAAAATTACTTTGAAAATGAGAAACAAATCCTACAGCTGAGGAGAAGAAATTACTGTAAAATCAAAGTACATCAGAGATCATATTCCAGTGGATTGACTTTTTCTGAGACACAGTGACAAGATTGACAAATTATTCTCAGACATAGACAAACAATGCTCACTGACTTCAAGGGGAACTATATGTTCCATAAACTTCTAAAAACAAAACTGCTATTTCTAAAGTAAAGACCTGATATAAATTATTTGGACACTAGAGATAACTGTTCATATTCCTATAAGTCATCCTTAAGTCTTGGCACAAGTAGATTGCACAATCACAGTTATTAATATTACAGGTACTAAAATCCAGGGTTTTTTGTTGGTAGTTCACTGTGAATTTTCCTAAACCAGGTATGTGACAAATCTGTAACTGTGGCAGCTTTAATACTAAATTTCTGTCTATAATTATTCTGACTGAAGTCACCTTTACATTTTCATAAACTCAATAAGATTTTTCAAAACACAAAACCGTCTAAATACCTCTGGCCTGATGGTTTGATGAGTAATTTTATCAGCACACAAGTCTTCTAGTCTCTGGAGATGGTTACATCTGTTCAAAAAACTGTTTGAAAAAATGACAAATAAAGGTGTTGGCTATTATGTACGTATGGGTTTCCATAAATATATGTACATCGGTAAATATAAGTGTGCATGATACAATCATACACAGACTTAGTCATATGCCTTAATACAGATTACACCATCGCATAACAAAAATATAGACAATAAATAGGTTTATACAAGTTATAGCACATTGGGCAAAGCATTATATAATCACTAAATATGAACAGCCCTAGCCAAAAAGGTTACAAACTTTAATATCAGGTGAAGGAAAGGCACTGGAACAGAGGCACAGAGAGGTATGCCATAACAGACACCAGCTCCCCTCTTCCACAGTTGCTAAACCCTCTGTAATACACTAACTGCTACCTTCTGTTACCTTTTATAAAGATTCACTTGCCAAATGTCCACCCTAAATAATGCATATTTAAAACACTCGTCACACCTCTGATGGCTAATGCAATTGTGAGGAATCCAGGCTCACTGTTCTTGGACAGTTCATTTTAATATATACTTTGGAAAATAAAAATTTGAGCCAGAGGACACATTTTAAATAACATTTACTTAAAGGTACTCACAAAGTATACTTATTACATGGTTAGGAGACATTTTCTAGCTACACAGGGTTTGGGTTTTTTTGCTTTTGTTTTTAGTTTGACCTCTCTGCCAAACCCAAGGTAATGTTAATGAGTAAGGAAGTAGTTTTTATTTTTAATGCCTTCAAAACTGAAGAACCAGGGATTTGGTTAAGAGCAAGAATCAGCAATAACACAGTAAACTGCTGGAAAAGATAATGTACCAGTTCATTTCAGCACTGAACATGAAGCAAAAAACAGTAAGAAATGAAAGAGATTTATAACACACAGAAACAGCAAAATAAAGGGAGGAAAAGCTCTCCATATCAGTAATAATAACTTTCTCCACCTGTCTTGTAGAATATATGTGCGAGTAAATATCAATACGACAGTTCAAAGGCAGGAAAGACCAGCATTTTCCAAATTTTATATCTTTAGGTTTTTCCTCAGCTCTAAGCAAAGTTTCAATTTTATACATATATCATATATTAAAAAGACTATCATTCAGGGCCTGATCCTGAAAGTTGGGATCTGATCCACAGAGTTGGGGCAAAGCAAGGTATTAAGGGGTCTTGTGGGTAAAATATACAAAAATCTTAAATACATTATTTCACACACTTTTCCAGCACTAATACAAAAATAGTGCAATTCTTTCTAACTGTAGTATGCTGTTACGTTATCCTTTTGTGCTTTCCTGGATGCTCCTGAAACCTAGTAGATTATTCTCCAGTGGTGACATATTGGTGAGAAGAGGTGACAGAGGTAAGAAGAAAGAAGAGTTCTGAGGCAGGCTAGTATTTCCTTTGTGATAAGAGTTAAAATTGAGATTACAGAAGCAAAGACTGAAGCTCAGAATGCTTGTACCAAACCATAGCCAGCAGAATTATACCTCCCACTGGTCAATCCTGACTTCTTTCTCCCCATAACAAATACTGTAATTATCAACTGTGTTGACCAAGTTTTACACTTCCTTGAGAATACAAGTAATCTCTTGGAAAAATGTTAGGTACTTTTACTTTATTTGAAATAAACCAGGTTTGTCCCACCTTCTAAATTCAAGTAAGACAGCTAAAATATTAAAACATGATCAATATTTACTTAATAGGTTTTACAAAACAATTGTAAAAAAATCCTTTAGACAATCTGGCGTATAAACTAAATTAATCATTGGAGGAAAGCCTTCTTTATTATGTTATTAAATTATACTTCAAGACTAAGTGTTTTTCTCAGTTCCTGATCTAGTGTATTTTAATGGATTATTTATCTTGAGAAGAAATCCAATTTAATCTGTGATTAAAAGGAAAGAGATTACAAATAATCAAACAGTATTTTTACATTTTTAAAGGTAGAGATATGTTTACAGTGATAAATTACATCCAATTTTGGCAATTAGTTTACTCTTCTGAAAGAGAGGTCTTATTTAGGAAAACTGAGACCATTAAGGAAACCATTTGTTTGTTTTCATGCAGCCATTTGGTGAGTTGAATATTGACTTTCTTGAAGCAGTTCATTTTAGTCTTCTAGCCTAGTAGTCAAAGTTTTATTTGTTTTGTTTATTATTAGGAGCTTCAAACTAAATAACAATGACCTTTTGTGTGAAGAAAAGCAAATGTTGACTGTGTGATAGCCATAAATAAAATGTCACTTAGTCAAAGACAGCACAAATTCTTGTAACTTATTTTACATTTACAAACCTGGCCTTCACCATGACTGTAACAAAAACTTCCAAAACAAACCATGAAAGCTTCTCAGAAATTCCCTGCAGAGTAATTATTTTCTTACCCACATACATAAATTAACAGTCCATGTAACATAGTAATCACACTGTAGCTCTATCTGCATTGGAATAAAACAATGGTTTAGGTACAGAGCGAGTTGCCAAAGGGCATTCCAGGCTAAAAATCATAGCACTGATCTTGCATTTATCAGCTGAATTTTAGTATCAGTACCTTACTGTAACAACTACCTAAATTCCATTAGGAGTCTCCTCTCTCCATAGAGAGGAAAGTCACAGGTTTTCCATTTGCAGAAGAAGCTTCAGAGAACTC
The DNA here is from genome assembly GCA_013401275.1 of Pandion haliaetus. NCBI lineage: Eukaryota > Metazoa > Chordata > Aves > Accipitriformes > Pandionidae > Pandion > Pandion haliaetus. Next base: position 838 of record VYZV01038066.1, on the reverse strand, counting down.
CCAGCTAAACCATGCATCTACCTGAAGAACCCAGAACTATGAGAGTAACATTATAGTGGTAAGTCTTTCAAACTTACTAAGCATCTGTCCTTTGAGGTCATTTTGGAAGACAGCATCTTCCTCTCCTGTTCTGTTATAAAATCGTAATTTCATTGAGATCCACATACAATGTTGTCTGTCTCCAGTGTATCAGCAAAAGTATGGAACACTGTATTTTCATTAAGTTTCTTTATATGTGACATGACTATGATAAGGTTATTATCTCCAGAAAGTGTATATTTTTTCATTAAAAAAAAAAA
>VYZV01038065.1:53776-65960 GCA_013401275.1 Pandion haliaetus | reverse complement strand
TGTCCCAATTGCTGCTAGAGACCAACTCTTAAGGCAGGCATGTTGGTATCCATGGGCACTGTGGCGGAAAACTTATGCAGTAAATAAAATGCAATAAATAAGAGAAGGGAAGGAAAAGGGATGATAAACACATTCTAGAAACATNGATAGCTTCCCTTTGGTACAGTAGATAGAATGATAGGAGTAGGAGGAATTCCAAGGAGTCACCTAGTACACATCTCTCCTGGGAGATAAGCTCTGCTATCCCTGTGCTGTTCTTGACACCTGAAGGAGCTGTGGCATGTCAGCCAGCTACCCTGCAACAGCTGGAATGCAGCAATTGTCTGCATGCGTATTCTTAGCCTAATTAACACTTCCTTCACTAAAAGCTGCATTTCCTTAGAATATCTCACCTACAAAGGAGTCCAGTGCATTGCCCTGGTCAACTATCACAAATAAATTCAAATAATGTGTGTCCTGTGATAATTTGCTCATGCTTTGTGTTTCTGAATGTGATTAATAGTTCTCCATAGATAATTAAGAAGACAGATTTCAGAATAACAGAATGTTAGAACATCTTTCCAACAAGATTTTTAAAAATGTCTATTTATTTATTTTCCTGCACTGTGATTTTATTTTCCTACAGAGTGATTCTGAAATAAAATGGGGATTCAGTCTATAATCTCTTATTTCTAACAGTAAAAATGAAACATTTTTTTCAATGCCTTTTGAAGCATTAATAACCAAGAACTGTTCTTAGCTTACACCTGGACTTTTCTTAAGTTCATTCTGCTAAGATCTTTGAACCATATACCAAATATCTGCATACATCATAAATCAGTTTCTGACACACTGTTTCTCCATTTTGAGTGCTTGTTTCATTTGTATAGTAATCAATTGACAAGTCAAGATCTGCCTTATTACACTAAATACCACATACCTGGGATTTCTCATCTGCCAGTCTTTCCTCCTTAAGCGTTCTTTGCAAACTATGTGGACTATCTACATGATTAAGTTGATAAAAGAAATGCATTTTAAAGGGCCATCAACAGTGTATTAATTGGTGCAGGAAGGATTCATGACTGCAGCTATATAAAAATGTACTTAGCAGTTGCTTTAAAAGAATACAAGAAAACAGATTCATTGTCTACTTCTAGCATTTCTGCAGCAGGAGAAGCCAAATGGAAAGAAGCAAAGGCAACTTCAAACAAAGGAGGCATGAAATGTTTCCTGTATTATGGCCTTGATGAAACTAAAAGCAAACTCAGGGCCTGAGAAATGCAAACATCTGTTAAATGTAAAATATGATGGACAAATCACACAGGATTTACATTCCTGTATTTAAAAGGAATGAGTGTAACAACACATTCACCAGTTCTCTATTGACACATTAGCCCTGACAAAAGGGGCATCAGGGAGTTAGTAGAGAGACTGTAAGATAAGAGATACCCTACTGACATGATTATGACAGATGTAATAAATTCTTCAAGATGCATGCTTACATTCACTTTTCAGTAATGCCTAATTATAAATTGCAAGTAGATTTTTTGAGCAAAATACATACCCAAATTTAAAAATACAAGTACAAGAAAGCTGGAAGAGTACTGAAGACAGGCACCATAATAAAGCAACAGGAATTCTAGGAACAACACATCCTTTCAGTTCAGGAACTGGTGGTTTGCCATTTAGTATAGCTCACTCTCACCATGCTTTCATTAATCAATCTCCTGATAATCTAATAGATTAGATTATAACAAAAGTTTTCTTCCTTTAGCTATCCTAATAGGAAGAATTCAGAGAATTAAAGCACAGATTATTTCTTGTGCTCCATATTGCACACAGTGTTCTGTGAGCAATATGAAGCTTTGCTTTGTGAAAGTATGATTGTGATTTCTAGGCTTCACTATCAGGACATTTTCTGCATGGCCCCACTATCTTAACCCAAAAGATGACTATCTAGGAAAAGAAGCTGGAAGGAAGCAAATTGGTCATGTTATATGACCTTTTAAAGACTCATAAAAGTCTTGAGCCACCATGCTAGAACCAGCAGCTGACATCACAACTGGCCGTCACTGGTGTTTTGGGTATGGAAAACCAATGATTCCTAAGGCCAAAGGAACTACAAACATTACAGAAGACTTTTTTCAGGAAGAAAACCTGAAAACCTTTACCATTATTAGTGGGAAGAATGAGAAAATAGACACAGAATCATTGTGTGGATGGAATCGAAGAGAGGTTTGCCAGTACATTTAAATATCAGAAGGCAGTAGCCAAAATGGACGGGATTATAATCTGCTTTTAAACCCACTTTTAAAAAAAAATACTGTTGTTGTAGTCATGACAGTTTAAAGCACAGACAAAGTGTGTTGTGATATACAGCGTATTTTTTTATTAGATCAGGTGATATAGTCTGGAGGCAAAAAATACAAGCTTCTAAATCCCAGGTCCATTTCTAAGCTTCATTTGAGATGTGCTGATTAGGTCCTTAGTCTAAAAATTCTGTTTTCTCTAACTGCATGTACAAACTGTTCAATTCCCCTTTTAGGCACTGTTAATACTGTAGTAAATCAGTAACAACTTTGATTAAGAATGATGTCTGCTTATGACATATGCAAGTGGTTGCAGATTTTTTTTAAAAAAGCAAGAATAATGAATAAATCACAAAATTTCCCCCAGCAAATAAAATTGTGCTGACATATAGAGATTATTCAGAGACTTCAAATGGAAGGTACAGATGCGGTTGTCTGTAACTGTGACGCATTAGTGGTTAGCGGTATTTAATAAAATGTTTATGTTGAAAACCTGCAAGGGGCTTTACAAATTTCCACTCTACGTTTTAATGATAAGAGAAATAACTATTTCCAGTACTGAACATAAATTGAGCTAAACCTTAATGGGGAATGAGATGTCAAGTAAAACCTGCATTGTAGAAGTGCCTGCTGACCCATTTTTCCTTACTTACCTGACTATCAAATTCCCTTCCTTCAAAGAAAGCTGTTTCTAGGTGGGAGACAGTGCTATCCAACATATATAAACCCCATTCTTACACCCTCTCCTGCAACACTTGAGTCAGCAGCAGGGAAATGAGTGCTCATTCTGCTTGCTTATCCCAGCAGCACTGACTTCCTTGTTTTCTCCTTCTACTTTACTATTGTTCTAACACAGAAGAGTTTTAATAAAATAAATCCTTAAGCATTTTTTCTAAAGTCAGAGAGTTTAATCCCATCCAAAGAAAACTTGGTCACACTGCGTCTAGTAGAGAGATTAGCTTGCATCAGATTAACAAAATAAAGTCTGAAAGCTGAATGGTCTTATACACTTGAGGAAATAGGAAATGTCACTGATGCCAAAGGATAACATTGGCTCAATACCAAACGTACATAAAACAGGACAGATATTGAAAGAAAATTTCTAAGCGAAGATATGATTAATTGTGAAACAGACTTTGATTACAAGTAGAAGCGAACTCTGGTTTTAATAGAGAGCTTACCAAGTTCATGCAAGGTATCATAAATCATACAATTAATGTCATAATGTATGACAGCTTATGAGATTAGAAAACAGGGCATAATGATCAAGAAAACCAATTTCTAGCCTCTGTTTGTAAACCACTTCAGGTTTCAGGTCTCCTTTACAGAAAAGCCGGAAAGAGATGCTGCATTACCATTCATATCTTTCCAAAAGATTCAGGATGCAATGTATTGTTTAAATAGCTTATTTTTTCAAATTTTAAATAAATCTGCAAGTGCATTAGGAAGATTTTGTATACACTTTAAATGTTAAATTTTAAATGTGTTGCAACCCTCTAAGGAAAATATATCCAGACACTAGTAGAGAAGTATGGCCAAGGCCTTTGCTTAAGAGAGGAAATAGGGAGCTATGCTATGCCATACTTCTGAAATTTCATTGATCACTGCTAACAGAGACTTTGAGCAATGTCAGCCAGCAAGACCAAGTTATAATTTGCCGAATATTCTCTTTCACTGGAGTTGTCATGTTAATATTTTAGAGCAGGATCTATTTTGTAGCTACTTATGGCTACTAGCCATCACTGCTGGCTCTTGTACTTTCACTATGATCAGAAGACTGCAGGAAAAGAGCTTGAAAGAGAGCAGGCATGAGGATTAATCACTTATTTAGGAGCCCAGTAAAATCTGTGAACGTCACGCAATGCAAGGTCCTTGTACTCATACTTAAGGAAAAAAGGCAACTTCCTTTTCTAACCAATGTTCTTTCCAGACAACAGGTTACTAAACCAAACAGGATGCAGAACAGCTTTCGGAAAAAATTCTACTGCAAGAGTCTTCAAGCACTCTTTAAGAACTGTGAGTGGGAGGCAGAAAGATCAAACAAGAAAAAAATAATAAGGAAATCTAAGCCAAGAGTCTATATGCTACCACAGAGACTTGCCAAAAGTTCTGTTCAAAATCTGTGAAATAAGAGGCCACACTGTGGCCTCCAACTATTAGAAGTATAACATTGTCGTGGTTTCGGTTTCAGCCCAGTCGGTAACAAAGCACCACGAAGCCTCTTGCTCAGCCCCCCACCCCCGCACCTGGCCACATTGGGATGAGGAGAAAATACAAAGGCAGGCTCGTGGGTCGAGACAAGGACTGGGAGGGATCACTCCCCACTTATGGTCATGGGCAAAAGACAGGCTCAACTTGGGGAAGAAACAAAATCAATTTAATGTACTACAAATCAAATAAAAACCAAGGATATTAGGAAGGAAAACCAAACATCAGAACACCCCCACACACACACCCCGCCCGCCTTCCTGGCTCAGCTCCATTCCCGGTTCTTTCTACCTCCTCCTGCCGGCGGCACAGGGGAACAGGGGATGGGGGGGTTAAGTCAGCTCACCACACGTTGTCTCTGCCGCTCCCTTTCCTCAGGGGGAAGATTCCTCACTCGTCCCCTGCTCCAGCGTGGGGTCCCTCCCATGGGAGGCAGTCCTTCACCAACTTCTCCAACGTGGGTCCTTTCTGCGGGCTGCAATTCCTTACAAACTTCCCTGGTGTGGGTCCTTTCCGTGGGCTGCTCTCCAGTCACACGCTGCTCCAGTGCGGTTTTTCCCATGGAGTTGCCGCCATCTTCGGGAGCCTCCGCTCCACCATTCACCTCCACAGGCTGCAGGGGGACAACCTGCCCTCTCACCACAGGCTGCAGGGCCATCAGCCTCCTCAGGCACCCCTCCTCCCTGTCCTTCTTCACTGACCTCAGTATGTGCAGAGAGGTTCCTCTCACGTTCCAACCCCCACACTGCCGGTTCCCCTTCTTAAATCTGTTCTCCCAGAGGCACTCTCACCATCAGTGATGGGATCGGCTTGGGCCAGAGATGGGTCCGACTTGGAGCCGGGGAAGCTTCTAGCAGCTTCTTAAAGGAGACACCTCTGCAGCCCCCTCCCCCACTACCAAAGAAAACTGTGCCACACAAACACATAACAAACATTTATTTCAAGTTTAGTGTTAAAGAAACAAATGAAGCACTTAGGATAATTGTTATGGTTTTAATCTATGTTCACTGGAACGGCTTTATAGGACTCTAACCTTGAGAACACTGCCCACATAATATTTTCACAGAGCTGTAAAACTTGTATTAGCCATATCTTTGTCATGCTGCTAGTATATATAGTACTTCTAAGTTAATGAAACTTAAAAGAGAGATAACTTGGCAAATTATTTCACCTACTTGAAAAATAATAAAGGATTGTATAACATATTTAAAATCCTTCCACTTATTCCTGTGAACATGTTTCTCTTCCAGTTTTAACATGACAAATATTTACTATTTCTCTTCAAGTACCTAGCTGTCAAAGTGGCTCATTTTGTAATTTTTTTTTTTTTCTTGATAAGGTACATTAGGTTTCTCTTTAGCCAGCTAGCAAAAAAAATCAAACCCCTAAACCCCCTGTAGCCTCTCAGAGCAAAAAGATTAGACATGCTAGCTCCTTTAACTTTACAATGGCTTGGTAAGGATTTAGAAATGAGTGAGTTTGGTTTAGAAAATGAAATATATTAATCTATTATTCTTGCTTTACAATACTGAACAGCATAAAATGGATAAAATAAAATGCCATTCTCTAACTGTACAGTTCAAGGACAGAAAAGGGGAACAGTTAGTATCTGAGGCTGTAGACAAAGAAAAAGTTGGGAAGTGTTGGAGAGAAAGGATATGAATTGGGGGAAATCATGTTAGTCTACAATGAAGAAAAATCACAACTTATAAAATCTAGGCTCTTCATACGTTTTGATTTTCCTTTTGGTCTTTAACTTGATTTTTCATTATCCTGTAACTTTTTGTTTATTAAAAAACAAACAAACAAAAAAAGAAAAAAAAAACACAAAAAAAGAGAGAGAGAGAAAGGTATCACTATTCTGGTTTCACATGCCAGTCAGTGGTGGTCACTGGGACATCAGCCATGCCCTTTTTAATTCAAGAATATTCTCTTTGCTGAGGCATGCACAGACAGTGCTGCAGGATCTAGGACCCACTGCTACATTACTTAAACATACTTCTATAAATTTTCAGGAGAAAAAAAATTCCAATGTCTTATGAACACTGACCTTTTCCATGCATTGGTCAGCAACTTCAGATATTAATGCAAATTGTTACTCTGCTGGAAAACAAGACTGATTTGCATTCTCTTTGATTTATCAGAATACTGCTTAAGGAGGAGGTTATTCTGAAAATCATAAAATAAATAAGGACTTGGATTAGAAAATAATTTTCAATTGGCACCATTTCCTAAGAGATGAGTCATTTCAATAAAATTCACTGAAAAGGAAATAAACCACTGATTATTTTTTTTAATCACAAAATGAAATTATGATAGAGGCAAAGGGAGAATGTTCAAAGAGGTAACAGCTGCATTACATCCAACTTCTGTACATTTCCACAAATCTCTTTATGTTCTCCTAAACATTTTGTTAAATTAAAAGAGGATACAGTTCTTTTTGCTTAATGTTATACAGGTACTTGGAAGCTGTTATTTATTTTTTCTTAGTATTCAAAATAAAAACTGTTTATGATCATAAGTAACTGTGTAAAGCCATTTATTAAAATGCTTAACCAGATAAGATAATGTACGATATAACATTTAGGATTTATTATTGAAACACAGTAGGACAACCTGCAGCTCAAAAATGGATGGAAATTGCCAGCATTAGAAAGATGAATTTTAGTTTATACTGGACTATGAATGTTTGTTTCATATTCGTTTTGACACATTTAGCACAAGCATTTGAGGATAGAAAGTCAGTTGGGTTTGCCATGCAACAGGTTATAGCCATTCCATCTATATTATACTATCTATCTTGAATTAATTCCAATGAATTTTAGGCGTTTAGCTTTGCATAAACATCTTGGGATCTCTCTATCGTCAATGGGTAGATACAGAAACATACCAGAAAATAGCCAGATCACGTGTTAATTCAGTTAACTTAAGTCAGCTAATACTTGGTAATTACAACAGGTTCAGCATACTTAGTACTTGATACCTTGTAGATAGACCACCACACCACTGACAGCCAAGGGAAAGTAAGTATTTTCAAGTTACAGCTAACACAGTTCCAGACAGGAATGTCACTTTAAGAAAACTAGCTTTGTTGTCTGGAATAGCTTTCTAACTGCAACAAAAGGCATTCTTCCCTTGAGCTGCTAACCAAGACTAAACCCCTTCCACTTTTTAAAATGTGATTTAGATGGTCTCAAAACAAGCACATTCCACAAGCCAAAACAGTGCTAAAACATGACCTACAAAACTTAAGACCTCTGATATACTTCTGTCCAAAGAAACAAAGTTTTGAAAATTCTGAAAAGATGCTGAACAGTAATCCTGGTTTTCTGAACTTACATTGTAAAACTCTTGTGAAATATTTTTTCACCAAATGATACTGAATCAGTTTTAGTCTTGAAATATTTTCTTTTAGTACTTTAACATCTTCATGATTCAAGCCATTTGGGTTTTTTTACAGTTTACAAATCACCAAATATTTGAAGAACCTCACATAAAAAGAAGGGCAGAAGGACAGGTTGAGTACGGTTTTATTTCCCCTTTAACATAATCATATTAAGAACAATAAATGTACATATCACTTACAGATGAATAGCCATCATTTTGGTTCCACTTACCACTGGCTGTCTGCAAAGGTAACGACAAAGTTCTCCAATGTACTGGATGACAGTCACATTGTACTTTTTGCAGTCACTCCAAAACTGACTAGCTGAGAACTTCTTTTTTAACACACAGGTTGCACCTTCATGGAAACAGTAGAGAAGGAAATGAAGCATTTTCTCTATACGGTAGCTTAGCTAGCTATGTTCACTATTCCTACAAAACAGAAAATAAGAGGAACTAAGAGCAGCCTTGTTCAGAGAAGTATATGGTATTTAAGCTGTTTTGTTAGAAGATGTGTATTCAAATCTTGTAGAAGGGAGATGAACCCAGTCTCCTGCTTGGTGAGACAGTAAACCAATAGATAAGAGGCTACAAGCATGAAGACAGCTTCTCTTTGTTGGTGTTGTAACATTATTCAAAAGAGTTTAAGTGGAAATATCCAGAAAAGTCAGCCTGAATTAGTGAATAATTTGGGTATCACTGAAACTTCATTTTTCAGCAAAGAACATATTCATTGATGCACAGACAGAATTAATCCATAATCCAATGATCTTTCCCTTGCTCTGACTTGTCTTTGATGATTCAAGAAACAGAAAATATTTGCCATCAAGTTCCAAATAATTTTTTATAAGAGACTCATTGAGGACACCTACATTGTCTCAGTAAAATATATATTTTATTGTCCGTGCCAAAACAGTATACAAACTAAATGGAAGAAAAAGTTATATATAATCTAAAGATATATGACAAAGCTGAAAGTTTACTATAAATAAATTTGTCAAGTCTTTTTAAGTTCATCAAAACACATTTTAGTTCTATGCCACTGTACAATACTTGGTCTGTACATATACTAATGCATTATAAACACTGCCAAAATATTACATATGTCCATAAACTCCTTTTCACCTAAATATAAAAGAAAGTAAAAACATTTGTGACACAAATGACTATAATTCTTCTCCAGTACCACAAAGACAGCTTCTAAGAGATCCTTTGCGATTACAACACTCCCCCATCCCCAAAATACAGAAGTATAAAGCTATTCCAAAAAGACTGTTCATTTGATTTCAGCAAAGCGTTAGTTTCCCTAATGGCAGTGAACGTAAGTGTGTTTTATACATTTTTATAACAATTAATTCTCTATTAACAACACAATTAAATTAAACGAGCCATACCCAATTCAATGCATCCACCAATGCCAAGAAGAGATGCTGCACTGTGATAAAGAGGCAAAGTGATATAAATGATGTCTTCTGCAGTAGCACCAAAAGCCCACAGTCCAGCAGCTCCTTTAAGAACCTGCATGTGACTGATGACTGCGGCCTTTGGAAGACCTGTAATGAAAACACAAAAACATGCATAAAGAGAACTCAATTTTTTTTTTTTCCTGTGTAAGGTCTCTAAAATCATAAAAGAATCAATTCTTTCTTCCATAACCAAATTTACAGCCATCTGTTTAGATGGCTGTTAATAGACAACTGACTGTTTAATACATTACTGCACGTTTGCTCTGTACACATAAAGATACATAAGCCAGTTTGTAACCTTCTGTTTGTTACTTCATCTGATGTCAAGTCAATTCAAATACGTGGAAACGTGAAGAAACTCCAGGGTTAGCATGCTATTAAATTATATAAAGCCAACAAAGGGCCAAAAGTTTTACTGTACATACGGACTTCCTTTAACATAAAGAGGCATCACACTAGATCTCTCAGGCAAGGGTCATAGTGACTGTAACATCATTAAGAAAGGTATGGGTTCTACACGAAGTAGATCATGAAGCGGGTGCTTATCTAAGATATGTACATCTAAGTCTACCTTTTTGTTTTAGAATTCTAGGAAGACTTGTAGAATTAAANAATCCAGCAAAAAGTCCACTCCAGTTAGGTCCTTCTTAATGAGTTTCTTCAGGTTCACCACAGATTTTCTGTTCAGCAACACACAGACTCACATGCAAGAGCTTCTTGGGCTACTACTCTGGTACCCACTATTTTGAGTAGGGGATGTATTCTTGCTTCATACATGTTCTCATATACACACACAAATTTCAAGCTAGGTCCTGATGATGAAGAGTGAGAACTGTTAAAAATTTAAAAAAAATGTAATGGTTCAGAAAGTTTTCTCACTTACTGTAGCAAAGCTATCCTTCATTTGAAGACTGAACTTAAGAGCTGTTAACTGGAATTGTAATCTATGGAGATTCTAGCTACACTTCAAAGCTATTCCAAAACCCATCACACTAAAAAGAAAAGACAATAAGCCTATGTTGCCAATGAACCACGTATAGCAAGAAGTGCTCTACAGAGTCTTGAGTTTTTTCCTTTGCCTTTACAGACAGTTGACTACAGACCGTGCAAGATACTTCTTCCTTGTAACTATGTTTACCAGTCATTGATTTTAGGAGCAACGCTATGCTCTTGTTTTATCAAATAAGTGTGAAAATGCTCAGTTACTTTAGAGTAGAATTAGTTATTCCATACTCTTCAGACTAAACAAAACTTACTCTTTTAGTTACATGGTACATAAAAGAAATCAAACAAAATTTAATGTAATACATACAAGTATTCAAAAATATTTTAAATTCTACACAACTAAAATTTGAGACTTCACACAGATATTCTGAATGCAGTTATATGAACAAAATCCTCCTACCTGTAGAATTCTGTATTTTTTAGCTAAAACTCCTTACTTTTGACCAGCAAGCTCAACAAAATTTATATTAGCAATCTTACAAACATACCTGACCTTTTGACAATTTTTATATCTTCCACATTTTTTATGCTAGACTGATATTTTTCTTTCCAAATTTTTCCCCAGAACCCAAAGCAAATAAATTAAATAATTAGTTGTATAAGGGAAGAAAGCCATAAAACACATCTTCCTTTTCAATTTTCTTGTGACTAAAACTGTTGTGTTCAGCTGAATGGGAATGCCAATCTGCTTATCTTAACATCATGCTGCTTTTCATGTCAGTGATCAGTTTTTTCAAAGTCTTTGCTTCCTAGCTGCTGCAGCACTGGTAATAAATTCAGCCATCAGTTTCTAAAATAAAAGGCTAGTAACTTAATCCTATCTTCTGTCTCTACAGTGACCTGCATAGAATATGATTAAATGAAGAAAAACCAAATGTCTATTTGCTTCTTTGAAGATTATTTTTTGAAGTTCTTTATACAACGTTAGCTATATTAGCTAGGCAGTAGCATGTGATCTCAAAATAATATTACCATTGTAAACCCATCAAAAGAGAAAAACATTTTATAAATACCTTAGCTGTGAAGTAATAAGAGGTAAAGCTTCTCATAGTATTTGCACAATGTGGCACGAAAAAAACAGAAGAGAAGCCCATAAACCACTGAATATAAACAGTCACTGACAAGAAACATGTTATTTTCTACCATAATGCTTCTAGATGAGAAATATGATATTCTACTACGAAAAGATGAACCAAAAGTTTAGAATTTCAGAAAATCAAGTTTCTAGATGAAAGCTGAAGGAAAATGTAGACTTTTTAGCAGATGTGTACCTGTTGTTCCTGAAGTAAATATATATAAAACAGATGACTTGAGATTGTTGGCAGAGCGTTGATTAACTGGAACAGGGTCTTCAGATACAGACTCTATTTTGTCTAAAAGGGTATGCACATTTGAAAAAGTGGAGTCTTTGGTCATTATCCAAACACTAACGTCTTTCCGGAGGTTAGGAAGAATTTCTTCTAGTGTCCCAAGCAAATCTGAAAAATTAACATAAAATAATGTTACTTACATTAGGTCTTCACAAAACCAGCGAATAAAGTATTTTTCCTCTGAAATTTTTATTTTCTATCATCAAAAGAGGAATGAAAGTCACCTCCATGGACATGAATAAATTCAATAAAATAATGAACTAGAATGAAAATTCACTGTAAACATGATACAGTGTGTTAAAAATACTGCCGATGATCTAAGTGTTAACTAGCCCTCAAGGCAAAATGGTGAGCCTTGATTACTAGCTCCAGCTTCCCGACTGTTATGGGTTTGTGTGGCGGTTTTCTTTGGTAGTGGAGGAGGGGGCTGCAGAGGTGGCTTCTTTAAGAAGCTGCTAGAAGC
>VYZV01038065.1:41702-53313 GCA_013401275.1 Pandion haliaetus | reverse complement strand
CCCATCCCCTGTTCCCCTGCGCCGCCGGCGGGAGGAGGTAGAAAGCACCGGGAATGGAGTTGAGCCGGGAAGGCGGGAGGGGTGGGGGGAAGTGTTCTCATGTATGGTTTCCCTTCCTAATACCCTTCTGTTTTGTTTTTGTTTTGATTTGTAGTACATTAAATTGATTTTGTTTCTTCCCCAAGTTGAGCCTGTCTTTTGCCCGTGACCATAAGTCGGGAGTGATCCCTCCCAGTCCTTGTCTCCACCCACGAGCCTGCCTTTGTATTTTCTCCTCATCCCAACGTGGCCAGGGGGCTGAGCAAGAGGCTTCGTGGTGCTTTGTTACTGGCTGGGCTGAAACCGAAACCACACCACCACCTCATTCTGGGTAACCCTTGTTCAATTCTAAGACCAGAATGAAGTGTAGTTAAGCTTCAACTTCAAATAAATCATGAAGAAATCTGTTGGAAGATGCAAGGCAAATATATACATAGCTGGTAATTATAGTGGAGGTTTGCCTGGATGCCCTCAACAGCAATCTCTTATCAAGCAGTATTTTTTCAAAAGCACAGAAGTGAATAATTTAAAAACAAACACACAAACAAAAAACTGTATCATATATGTAGGTACCTGAATTTCACAAAATAGAAATACCATACAGGCCCCTGGCTTATTCAGACACTGCCAAAGAATGATGTGGCTATTTACATAGTGCTCTGAGTGTTTTAGATACCTTATTTTAGGTATATCAGATATTTTATTTTCTTACAATCACATGTTCATTCATTAAGAGCCATTCATTCTATTGGCTTTTACCTGAATATCAATACAAACTCACTTTTAGAAAATAAGAACAGCAGCATAACTAAGATCTATTTTGTTGGCTAATCAGGAAAGGAACCATGAGAGAGAGTCCCAGATTAATGAAAAAGAAAAAATATAAATAGAGGTCAATCCATAACTAAAACATTTGGTATTTATGTTTATATTTCTAAGCATTTTTACAATCTGTCACTTTCTCAGAACACTGCACAGGCATTAAAGTACTAATCCAGGAAAACTCTCAAGGATAGGAATAATATCACTTTCAATAGAACTATTCTTATACTTAAAGACTCATTTACACTTAAGTGCTTTGCTGGATCTCAGCCTATGTAATTAATCTTGCAAATATCCCTGTGGATATAAATTTATGTTATTATCTCAGTTTTTATAGATGAATAAACTAACAAAGTTGACATGCCTCACCCAGAACCTCAAAATGAGTCATTGCCAGAGCCAGCATTTGAAATCCTGATGTCAACTCCAAGCTAATTTTGCAAATATTAAATACGGATACCATTAATAGAACCCCCTTGCATAAATTTTACACCAAAATAACTGAAGATTTTTAATCTTTTAACTACTTTCCTAATGACAGACTTCTCTATTTATTTTAATGAATGACATATTAGTCTCTATTACTGTAACAGAGATATAGCCTACTGTCACCAACTAAACATATGTCTTACAAACCTAAAGCCTACAGAGTACAAGTTCTATGTATTTTATGGCCGTTTAGCAAATAGATCTGATGCAGTGTGACATTAAAAGTTTTGTGTTCTAACTTCCTTGCACTGTAGAATGATTTCAGGAAGAAACCACTCTAATTATAAAAATCTAAAAGATACATAGCCTGTTGTTTGAATCATTGAAAAAAAAAGAATAAAAAATAATGTTAAGGACAATAGTGTTAACTGCAGGAAACCCAATGCACTGAAAGTCAAGGTTCATCAACATATCAATTCTGTTTTTCTGTTGTATTATAAAATTAGGGTATATTTTTCAACTAATAAATATGAAAATAGTATTATTTCTGATGAAAACCAGCTATTAATAAACCAAGCCTGACATAATAACTATATACTTATTACCTTCTAATACAGATTTTTGTCTTCATATTATGCATATATATACACATATATGTCTCCTAAATGTACTAATGATAGTTTGTGTAGGCATAAGTTAGCCTGAGAACGTAGCAAAAGAAACATAGGTGTTAGAAGTGGCTGGAGCTCCGTTTCTGTTCTCAAAAATAATGAAAGAATACAGCATTCTCTGTCATTCTTTATTAGTGCACTGGCTCCAACTACAGTGCCAGCAAAGATACTGAGGATTATCAATTTTTAAGGATTGTTAAGAATTTCTGGGCTCCTCCAGCTTCCAGTAATAATTTTAACCAGCATCAGCTGTCCATCCTGTGTAGTGTCCTTACCAGATAACAAACATGATGTACAAACACTGAGAAAAACTGCCCAATAAAAGTCATCATGCAAAATTATCCTATGTCACTGAAGTGTAATTATAAATCAGATTTCACCTATTGTTTAATTGAAAACCATCCTCTTGCAAAAGGCCTGGCCAAAAAAACCCTCAGTGAGTATCACCCTTTTTAAGTACTGCAGATATCAAAGGGATCATTGTGGCATTTCCTTATTTTCCATACATAAATTAATTCCTTCTTGCATTTCCTTAAATTGTTTTGCTTTTTACTTTTTTGAAAGCGATGAAGATGCAGCTGTATCACCTACCAACTCTTAACTTCTGTACAGAAGACATCCTTGTTTAGGACTGCACAACATGAAGAAATTTGCAAGTATTTCTAGTTTTTTAGTATTCAGAAGTTCTAGATAAGATGTGCACCAAGTTCTTTGTGTGTTTGAATAACATGAAGTGCAAGTCTGTCAAAAAGAAGAGGACTTACCTCTTCTTTTTATTTTCCCTCTTTCTTTCCTTGCTTCAAAGGAAGAAAGGTGGCAACCATTAATTTCAACTCTAGATACAATTATTTAATATTCAGGAATGACAGGAAGGCATAGCTCCCTTTTAGTAGACTGAAACATATTTACTCTAAATAATTAAGATCAATCTTTAAACACACACACTGTTCATTGTTTCTCTAAATACTCACTCATAAAACCTATGGGTTTTGTTGCTGCACAAAGGCTTGCTTGGTTCTTTAATTACTATTGAACTATGAACAGATTATACAATAGGATTTTTCTTCTGTGCTCAGGAATCTAGTACCTGGAACAATACGTGAACAGCTTGTAATTATACATTATCTTGAAAGAAATTTCTAGTTAGATAGCAGAGAAGAGCAGAAACATTAAGTGATTTCCTGAATAAGAAAGGACAATTTAAAACAGCTGTATTCAAAGTGCCAGAAACTGAAAATTACTTCTGGAACACACAGGAGCATTGGGTGTTTGAAGAAAACTCTCAGTTGTACTAACATATTTCCAAAGAACAATTCTGATGATAGTCAACTAATGTTTTGTTCCATGAACAAAGAACTTCTATGCCAGATGTTGCGTAGGGCTCGTTGGTCTTCACATATCATCTTGTCCATGTGTCAGGAAGAAACAGCCCTCTTGGATGAACTACTTTATTGCTAGAGGTACCTGGTACATGTGCTTTACCATATAGGAAAGCTATTATGGTAAAGCAGTTTAGCTACTTAAACTTGTGGTTTGTCTTAAGTACTTGTTTGCTTTTTACACTATGAAAGTATGCTCAGGTTTTGGTTTATCTGTTTTGGAAGAAATGACTGATTACCTAAGTTTGGCAATGTAGTCAGCAGTTCTGTGTGTGTTGTTTATATTATTTGTATGTGAATATTTACCATTTGCTAACTATTTGGCTTCTACTGGGGAAAAAAAATATCTGTAACTGGTCAAGATGAATATGCTTCTCCACTTTTTTTGCTTTCTTTTTCCCTTCTTGGTCTTAAAGCATTTCATTCCTCAACAAAAACTTTGTGAAACTGTTACATTAAATTCAAATGAATAATAATAATAACTCAGTTACATCTTTAGAGAAAGCAAGGAAGATATGTTTTGGTTTTGAACTACTGTGCTAGGCTTCAAGTTGCACAAAAGCGTTTTTATGTTATTTTCTAGCAAAGAAACTGCATCCTTTTGGCAAGGACCCAGTTCTACACTGATGAAAGGAATACATCAGATTATGAGATCAACTTGTACTGAACACAAAGTTACTCAGAAGGAGAACTCTATGAAATGTTTCTTGCTTAACTTTGATGTGTACCACGGCTGATATGCTCAGTAAGCTATGGCAAGTCCAAACTCTTCCCCACACTGTCTGGCCTCAGAAAATAATTGCTATTGTACTTAATCCCCTAAGTGACTCCTTACAGTCAGCTTGTACTCTCACTAAGTAATAATAACAGAAATTACAAGTCAGTTGTGGCTCAGGATCAGTGTTGGTATCTTGAAATGCCACTGAAGGCAGTAATAGTAGTAAAGCAGAAACCGGCTTGGGAATCACAGTTGACGCTCTTTTCCACTCAGGCCATCTGGAACAGAGGCACAGGCTACATAAAAGAAAGCGATCAGAGAGATATGGTGTCTAACAGAGCAGATAAGAGTGTCTTCTGCAGGTCTTCTACGGTTTCCTTGTCCTAAATGTTCAGGTCTGAATAGCTTTTTATTCCAAATAGTTAAAAAAAGATGGGTTTGATAAAATCCATTATTTTTCTCACTCAGTGACTAACATATGAGAGATGATACTGCTAATTGTATATAATACCATATGACATTAATTCACACATAGAAAAAAAACTTTGTTTACTCTCTTTCTCCAGCATGTAGACACACTTCTGTCTGAACTTTAGTCGTGACAGCATAAACCCTGGTTCTGAGCTCAGATGGCGAGTTGTTCAGAAAACACTCAGCAGCAGCAGAAAGTGCTGCTGACGCCTCAAGAGTAAAGAATACTTGCACAGCTAGGAGATGTAATTCTGTGAGGAACTGCAGAATCACAAGATGGCTGTGGTTGGAAGGGACTTCTGGAGGTCACCTTGGTCCAACATCCCTGCTCAAGCAGGCCCACATAAAGCAGGCTGCCCACACGTGTCCATGTGGCATGTACACTCCTTGAATAGCCTTTGCTATCAGGACTGACGTAAAGCAATCTCATGGAGTTTAGTAATGCAATCCTTTCGCAGTTGAATCCTTGCATCAGAAGTCATGACGACAATCTGGCATGTCCTACTGAGAGCTGAACTCTTCTGAGTAGCAACACACCATAAATGCACTGGCAAATTCCATTTGTACATTTCTGGTGGGTCACTAAATTGTAAGTGTTTTTTAATAGTATTACTGTTACACAGGTACTGTCCAAAAAGTGTAATGCCTAATTCAGGCAGGACTCCAATGAATAGAAATATTCCCGAGAAAGGACACAGAGCCTTAAAAGGTGCCTTCATTTTAAGCACTACCATACTCCTCTGTTTAACCAGTAGTTTTTAAACGAGTAAGGGTGGCATAATCTGTAACAAATGCAGTAACGATGAATACCTTTTAAACAGGTCAGACTGCTGTTAGAGTAAGCTAATGATGGCAGTCTGATAGAGAGAAGGGCATACAGCTTCTTTTTTTTCCTCCTTTACCAAGATCCTCATTTACTTACATGTTAGTTAACTGCTGTTTTATTAAAAATGCAGTTTTAAACTGCAACTTTTTCATCTCTTTCAACAAACATTCCCCAGAATGGGAGTGGTGGTAGACAGCATTTCTGGGAATTGAATTGTGAGAATGTTACCTAACAAATTAAAGCAAGAGCTAAATCATCTGGGAACACCGTAGACAAATAAAGCAGCTAAAGCAAAAACTCTGCCACAAATGCAAGTGGAAATACTGGAAAGGAAAACAAAGTCTAAATATTCACAAATCAGAGAAGCTGTATTTGCCTCACATAAAACAAGTTACTAGATTGTGCTAAATAAATTAAAAGAACATTGCTGTCATAGAAAGAATTCAACCTTTTCGAGATAGCTGTTTCATATAAGAAACCAGCAAGAGGGAGAAATTTTGAAGTTTTTATAACATATCTGAGGCTTAATAATAAAACATTCAATTGCAGAGAGTTCATAGAATATGGAAGTCAAAACCAAACCCCCAAAATTTAAGTACCTTTGGAAGACTCTCATCTAAAGTCAGAAAAAGCAATCAAAATATCAGAGAATTGTCAGGCCAGAAGAAAGTCTGACTGCAAGTGCTGAAGGAAAGACAAGATGATACTAATTGGACCAGGTTATCAAACCACAACCTCTGAAAAATATGCAGGCACAAAACAAAACTGAAGAGTACAAATTCCACAAATGAGAGTGATCTTTCTTGCAAGATGCAGCATGAAAGACTGAACAAGGCATGGAAGAAAATGCAACCATAAATAGTACCCAGCTTATTTGGATAGTGGTATCACATTTGTAGAAAATAAAAGCATTTTGGAAAAATGACATGATGTACCAAAAGAAGCTGCAAGATGCAATCATTTTATGTAGACGAAGGCTGTATCATGTTTCTGAGCAGGGAAGATTTAGCAATAAACAATTATCTGTGGGAACTGTTCCAGGTATCAGCAGAAGGTGGAAGGTTCCCTTCAGCACAAATGAAACCTTAATATTAAGTGGATTTGAATACAGGTTCCTGATTTAATGCGCCACTACAGACAAGAATTTCAAGAGCAACTTTGGTCTTGCTGAGCACAGACAAGTTAATGGTCAGATCGTTAAGGGGATGATTTCTGCTGTGCTGCTGTATATGAACAAGATTGAAGGTCATCCAAAATATTGAAAATACAGTTTTGTAACTGTTACAAGAAATGGAATTGCTAAGTCAAGCTTATTATTTGTTTGTGGAGGATGAAAAACCTCCATATTTTTGAGAATCAGAATTTCCACTATCCAGAAATAATACTAATCTCTGATTAAAAAAAGCAATCTTAGTTGCCAAACGTGATGCCCGACTATGACAGTGATAGATACTGGACCACAGGTTGATTGTTTTTAGTGTCAATTATTTTGGAAAAAAAAAGTACTACATTCAAGCTACGCACAGTCCTGTGGAAAATGGTGCCACGAGAAAAACACAGAATGTTCAAGTCATGCCTACTGATGAGGAAGAACCCCTTGAAAGACACTAACACTGGATGAACAGACCTCTGAGAATTATCTGACTGTGTAACCTCAGTGCTAAATACTGCCCTGCAATTTTTATAAACATTAGGGGGAAATTACTATGTACAATAATGACATATGTTTTTGTTTCAAGAGTGGTATGAGTTAGTCCTCACAGTCACTGAATGGTTTATGAACTTTCATTTGCAAAACCTGGACTCCTTTGGAGAGGCCTCTTTTCCACATGCCGTAGCCAATAAACAAGAACATAAGAAATCTTCAACTTCTTTCACAGATACAGATAAAAAAGAGCCTCTAAGCCTTGAAGAATATTGTGAAGTCTTGCAGGCTGAAGGGACTGACAAACTTAATGCAGAGACTAAAACCCATGAATAAAGTAAGACCAACTCAGAGACTAATTTATTGGTATCTCTGTTGTATTATCTGTCTGCACATAGCTCCTCTGTGAGCACAGGCAGACTACTAGAACAAGTTAGTTCAACATAGTTGCTCTTACTATCAGCTGCTGGTAACAAAAGTGGAGAAACACTGACCCCATTCCTGTTTTGCAAATGCTTTTTTCATTCATTAGTTAACCCTTCATTTTAATAAAAGACTACTCTTAGATACAAGTTTTGATCCAAAGTTCTCCTTCACCACAGTCAATAAGCAAGAATTTCCTGAACATTAATTCCATTCCTCAATTCATAGACGCAAAAGCGCATGTTAATGAAAAGGTGTTAAATGAGATTTTTTTTTATTAATTAAGAAAGAAGGCAAAATTAAGAATTGTCAGTTCAGAAGCATTGTTATCATGTGCTTTGTGATTAAATTGGCTTTCATTTCACTAGCTTGTTTTAATTACCAAGCATTCTTAAACCACCATACCATATACAATCAGAATGACAAAATTTATAATTAAAAATATGCAAGGGAAAAATCTTAAATACATTTTTGAAAGCAAAAATTTGCAGCAGCAGAGAACAGATGGAAGAAAATTCCACCACTTAGGTGTCATGGATGCAAAACACCACAACTTGTGTAACAGGAATAAGGCAAGAAGTTGTGAAATAGAAATAAGGCAGAGCAGACTTGAAATAATAATTTTAGAGAGGCAGGAAAGCATGAATTTGCAATATTTTGAAATATACTCCTCCAATAAAATGTCAAGGTTCTGTGTGACCTTACAGCATTGCAGGTTTACTTGCACTTGATCACAAATGCTGAGGCAGATTTAGGTTTTGGATCTGTCTTTAGCTTATAAATCTCTATAATTGAAGGCAAATTTTAATATACAATGCACAGTATGCCTACATCAAGATTTTAAATTCTTTTGAAGCACTTAATAAAAATGTAATACTTTGGAAACTTACACAACGCAATTATCTCCTATTCAAACAGAGCAATTTCTCCTACAATCCAATGCCAACAGTAAGTTGGTTATTACAAATCAGCCTCCTATGTGCTACACCTGTAAAAAAACCCTCTCAATTTTAGTCCCTGGAAGACTATTGTACTTCTGCAAACAGTTATACAGCAAAGGTTGTACTGTCTGATCTTAGACCTTCTAGTCTGCAGTGGCTTTGATCACTGGAAAGATGGGAAGAGAGTACAGGAGAGGGAAGTACATGACTTAAATAAGTTTAAAATTGACTTTTTAACAAGGAATAGGAAATTAATAGATAATTTTAATCTTTCCTGAGATACCTTAAGCAACTACGTAAGTGACTAAATGCTCAGAACAAGTTGTACTTAGATGTTGCAGACTTTCCTGCAATGCACATTTTAAAAAAAAAGGTTAAATGGATGTCTCCAAAGCATGGCTATACTTGATTCTGCCTGAGAGGCTTAAGCTTTACAATCTCTTGAAGCCCCCTCTACCCTAGTTTTTTTCATTCTGTGAACATCTGAAAATGAGGTTTTCAATAAAGGAGCTAGAGAGACATAAGTGGGGACATGTGACATTAAAAGCTTTGGATGTACAAATCAGGTGTATACTCTACCTGCTCCCACAACCAGTATTTTGGGCTCACAGCTACTGACACAGTGCAGCAGAGATCTCGAGCGGACATTGAAGTTGAGGAAAGCCACGACACAGCCCAGCTTTGCCAGTCCGAACCACACGTGGATGAAGTCTGGTTCATTGCCCATCAGCAAGGCCACCGTGTCGCCCTTCTTCAGAGCCCCGTGGTGTAGGAAGACCTGTGCTATCCTGTTACTCCTCCTGTCCACATCCTGGTAGGTGTGCACCTTCCCTTCATAGATGAGGAACGGCTTGTGGGGCTGCTTCTCAGCCAGCTTCACAAACTTGTCCAGGACAGTGACAATCCTCCCCTGCAGCCGGTACACCTCCACTCTCAGCCCATAAAACGAAACTTTCAGCAGGTATCTCAGGTCAGCCCAGAAGTAGGGGAAGAGGAGTTTCTGGATGAGATGCAAGGAGACAAATCCGGCGGCAGTACCCGGTACCCAGGCGGGCAGCATTGGGAGTGGATAAAGGTCGCCCCAGCCACTCATTTCCCTACAGCCAGGCGGCTTCACACACGGAGTCGGGACGTGGGGAGCAGCCAGGCAGAATGCGGGGTTTGAGGAGAAAGCCGGTAAGGGCTGAGGCTTTTTCCGCCCTCTCCTCCTCCAGAGAAGTGCGCCGCCGCCCTGGGAAGCCGCACCAACTCACGGTCAGGCAGCAGCAGTGCAGCGGGAAGCAAGGAGCCGACGGCGACTGCCAGTCACATACCTCCGCCCAGCTGCCCGTCTCAGCCCCGGCACGGCCGCCGCCCGGAGTCGCCCACGCGCCTCAGCCTCCCCCAGCTGCGACGGGCCCTGCACCTGCGGGGTGGCTCTCCCCGGAGGGAGAGACGAGGGCAGGCAGGGTGGGAACTGCAGCCCCCACTACGCACGGCTGAGGCGAGAGCCCCCCTCCCCGGCGACCGAGACTCCCAGGCAGCACCGAGCTGCTAGCGAGCGGTGTCTGCTCCCTGAGCCGGTTGCATAAGGCGCAATCTGCTCCTCACCCCACCCCCGGCGGCGGGAGGCCGGGAGGTTGGCTCCTGGGTAAGGCAGCGGCCGCCCTCAGGAAGCCTCGCCCTGGAATAGTCCTTGCCACGGCGGGCGGCGGCAGAGCGAAGGCTGGGGCTGTGGGCCCTGGGAGCACGGTGGGTCGCGCTGGGGTGGGCAGGTGCCCCCCGCTGGGCTGTTCCCTCGTTACTTGTAGCGGTCCGGCACTGGGAAGTCAGTTACCACCGCTGTCCCGGGGGCTCGGCTCCGCACTGAGGCGTCGAGCAGGGCCCAGCGTCCAGCCACTGTCACCTCAGGGGCCTAGGCCAACCCGCTGCCTGTGCTCACACACCACCTGGGCCTCAGGAGCAGTTTTAGACTGAGGAAACCAGCCTTGCAACTAGCCCGGGTCTGGGAAACACCTTCAGGACCAGTTCAGTCCACCTGGAAGCTGCGGACTGGCCCAAGGCTGTGGGTCAGTGTACAATGTGAATGTCTTCGTGCTGAAGGGACACCACTGGCAAGAAGCAGTTACGCTTGGGCACGGTGCTGATGCTGCTGAGGTCTGTCACCCCCAGCACTTCAACACAGTGATGACTCACTGCCATCCAAAGGCGTCCACTGCCATTGCTCTTGGTGAGATGCAGAATGAAGTGGTGTGTTTTAGTGCAGCTGAGTCTGGAGTTACATGGACTGTTGGAAGCTGAAGGTCATTTTACAAGTGACACATTTTACCCCCTTCTGTTGGCCACGAACAATTGGAATCCATGACTCTAGTGCATCGTGACAAAAAATCAGAAGGTACTTGCTTATTTTAAATCTGTAGCCTATAGTAAATGCATTTTTTTACAGGATATGAATGTGCTTTCGAATAATTCTTAATTTTCTAAAGTCATAAGGCTGTAAGTACTGGTATTCACACTATGAACTCCTCAGGGTGTTGCCAATACCACAGCAGAATAATCCAGCCTCTTGTTGTGTTCCATACCCCATCCTATTGTTTGCCCCATGTACTGGCCTAGTGCTCCAGGGTTTTATCTTGACTAGTGCTCCAGGGTGTTGCTGCAATATCTGCAAGAATGTACTTCTCATCTTGATATTCATATCTTTTTCCTCCCCAAAATGGTACATCTTAATTGTGAGATCTGAAAGCTGACAGTGTAGCCCGTGTTTCCAGTGTCTTTTTCAGATAACAAGCCAGCTTGCTGTGTCATTTGTGCACTTTGGAGTCAGAGAGGGATGTCTTCTTTCTCCAGACAAAGAAGAAGTTTATATACCAGAGGATACTTCTTCCAGACTCATCTTGAATTTTATGAATAGCATGGAGGGAATCGCATATCAGAAAGGATATGGTAACCCTTCTTGACACTGCCTAGCACAAGGATTAGTAGAAATCCTGAACAGAGCAGTAAAGCCTGAACAGTAAAAGCAACTTCTCACTCACTTCTTTCTAGAATACTCCCTTACTACATCCAGACAGCGTTTCACAATTTCTGCTCTTCAAGTCTTCCAGCCACTGCTTGTGCTTCCGCGCTCAGAGTGAAACAGCCCTGACACACTGTTATGAGTTTGTGTGGCGCGGTTTTCTTTGGTAGTGGGGCAGGGGGCTGCAGAGGTGGCTCCTTTAAGAAGCTGCTAGAAGCTTCCCCGGCTCCAAAAAGTCAGACCCGCCTC
>VYZV01038065.1:27920-41308 GCA_013401275.1 Pandion haliaetus | reverse complement strand
CCGGCGGGAGGAGGTAGAAAGCACCGGGAATGGAGCTGAGCCGGGAAGGCGGGAGGGGTGGGAGTGGGAGGTGTTCTGATGTTTGGTTTTCCTTCCTAATATCCTTGTTTTTGTTTTGATTTGTAGTAAATTAAATGGATTTTGTTTCTTCCCCAAGTGGAGCCTGTCTTTCGCCCGTGACCATAAGTGGGGAGTGATCCCTCCCAGTCCTTGTCTCGACCCACGAGCCTGCCTTTGTATTTTCTCCTCATCCCAATGTGGCCAAGGGCAGGGGTGGGGAGGTGAGCGAGAGGCTTCGTGGTGCTTTGTTACCGGCTGAGCTGAAACCGAAACCACGACATCAGCCAACATGATGTGACTGGAGTAATTTGTGGTTAGTATGTCTTCCTATGTTTCCATCTGTTTCTAAACCATGATTGCTGAACAGCTTGGGGAAAGGAACTTAAGAGTTGCTTTTGCTATTGCTGCAGAATGCCAAGGCAGGAAAGTTTGTGCCTGATTAGCTCGTGGAATAAGCAAAGCACAGAATTGCCTAGCTGGAGGAAGAAAAAGCACAGACTGCAGAAAGAAGTGTTTCACATTTCTGATAGTAGTTACTGCAGCAGTCTGTGTAGACAGCACAGGCTCAGACATGACAATGTCCCTTCTCTCATGCACTCTCTTCTCTAAATAGCTTAGTGAAGATCTGTCACCCCAGTAAAACTGCAAGCGTTGGGTTTTTTTTTTTTTGCCTTAGACTTCTGACAATGGGGCAAGAAAGGATGGAGACAGACATGGGGGAAGGGACAGTAGGAAGGATAGAGAGGCCAGTGACATGCTGCACTCCCTACCTTGTCCCCTTCTTGCCCCCTGTACCTCAGCACTATGTTGCCTTCCTAATGCTGGGTGTATGCTCTTTGCATTGTCAGAGGTCAAGGAAGTAGAGTGGTGGTAAGGGGAGAAGCAACATGCTGTAGTTATGTGTCCTGAGGCTTGATAGTTATTTCAGCTTTTGATACTGATTATTTGTTTTTCTGAAGTTAAAGTCCGAAATTCTTTGCTATGCCTATATATTTCAGAAATACAATCGTTGTTCGTATCAGTTTTTCTGAAGGATTGTAGAGCCTTATTACTCATCTGGGGCCCTTACCTAGGAAAGTGAGAAATGTTCCATCTTGAAGTTGATAAAAATCCTTTTCTGAATGAGTGTTGAGTGTACTTATGATTTGGTTACTCTGTATTTATTTGTGTGTATTTAATACCAAAATTACTTAATTTGCATGCTTTGCAACTGCCATATTCAGAAATTACTGGTTAGTGAAGTATTTTGTGAAAGGCTGCCATAGTTGATTTTTACTAAAAATCCAAGAATCATCTCCTTGAAGTTTCAAAAACAATCAGAAAAAATATATGAGAGGTATTTCTGAATATAATCTAGGTAAAAGAACAACCATTTAACAGGCTTCTCTATTAAGGGTTTCACAATCATGAGTTCTGTTACTTTTAAACTGGTTTTTCAACACAGAACATAGCAATTTTTAAAAAAGTATTGTCAGTCAAAATTGGTAAATACTGCTGTACATGTAGAAAAGCTGTTTGACAGGGCTGGCAGAAAATAATTAATATAAAGACCTGTTGCTACACAATACTTTTTTCCATTCTTCCTTTCAACAGGCAGACTCTAAATATTCATTTACTGTCTCTAACATTCAGAAGCAGAATATCCCACATATCACCACCCCTTTCAGCTCTTTCACAAACCCCACTGTAAGGCTGCATAAGTATTTCTGTCTCTGAAAGTCCTTAATACCTTTACCATATGGTATCTCTATGGTTGCTCTTCTTTCTGAAAGAAAGGCTCAGGCCTCAAGGCATACTATAGAATGCTTAGGGTTTTTTACATTGGAAGTAGTACTTGTGTTAAGATTATCTAACTTTTCATTGTTCATTGTTACTGTGTCCTTGTCAATACCATATATTTCTCATTTGTGGGGGAAGATGGCTGAGACTCCTTATTTATTCATACTGATGTTTTTCCTCATTATTATTTTCCTATTTTCCTGATTTTCTTGTTGAGGTGAGTTGATCAATCCTATGGCTTTAGCTTTCTTTTTCTTTATGTCCTGAAGTAAAAGCACAGAGAATTTTGGATAAGGTTTCTCTATATTGTAATTTACATAAAATGCATATATATTGTCAGTATTTATGTGGCAGTGTAGATGTCCACTTAACAGAAAGAAAAAAGTATGTAAAAAAATAAGCATACGTACAGAGTGAGAACAGGTGAAAATTTTGTATCATCTACTTTGTACAAGTAAATAACAGGTTTTTTTTTTAATATAGGGAGTTTTGTACTGCTAATTCTTGCAATTTCATTTGTTATTTAATGTTCAGTTGTGGACTGTAGCTTATTATGTGTCTTAGAGCAAGAAGCAGCCTACACTGGATATTATTTTAGAACATAATCTAGATTTTTTCAGTGCTTTTACTTCAAAAGCTACAACTGCTACCATATGCAGGAATGAATGACCTCTAAGATGCAGGCAATATAAAGCACAGTACCAGTACCTGCTATTAAATGGGCCTGTAACTTCATACGCCAATTGTTATGATGATAATGGTCAAGACAAAAATTGAAATTAATTTGGTTACTTTGGAAGAGTTTCTTAATTGACACCACTGTTGCTTTCAGAAAGTCACTGTTTGGGGAAAATTTTATAATTACTATGTGAAGGATAAATGCATATGTCAATATACCTGGGTAGTAAAAAGTAACAGGAGCTATGCTGTTATCGGATTTCTGTTATTAAGAAGGCTGTGAATTACTTTATAAACACTTTGCTTCACTCATTGCTCCAAATTCCCAGGTGATCTAGTTTAAAGACTACTGTATATGTAGTTATTTACAGTAGAGCATGCCAACATTTTTTAATTTAGATAGATTCCTTCAGGGCTTTTGAAAATTCAAGCAAATACTTTCACATTAAAACAAACACTAAAGCAAGCATTGTCCAATAGTAAGCACACTGTGATATTTAAAATTTTGTCATGTGTTTTAATTTTTGAGAGAGATGTTATTTAAGTCCAGATCCCCAGAAACGTGGAAGAGTTTAAAACTCACACGTAGTCTTTTTTGTAAGCACCTTCCCTTCTTCTTGACTCCAGGCCTCTCAGAATTTTGGTTTATCTGTACGACCTCTGAAGACAGTATAAATATGATTGTTGAATAGAAGTCATAGCAAAATAAAGCAATATCAGCCACTTCAGAAGATTTTTCTTTATGTCCATTTGGGATTAGCCTATCTTTCCTGCAATTAAGGAAAGATGGTCCCTTATCATAGAACTTTTATTTCTCTCTTTTGTCCTATTTCAATATGTTAAGGTACCAAACTGGTCTTCATGTTGCTTTATTGCATGAGGACTCATCAACAGATCAGAATAGTTGGACTGCAATTTGCTAACCCCTATTCCCCTCTGCTGTGTATGAAGGATATTGGCATATTCTCAGCAGCTGTGATGTTCCTTTGGTGTTGACTGTCAAAGTTTAACCATGATGCATGTGGTAAAATGTGCCTTCTTTGTATATTTCAAGACAGCAGTTATAAACTTGTTTGAACAAGATGCAAAGGAACCTTTCATTTTTCCTTCCCAATATAAATACATTTTTCTGCTAATGGGATTTATGTTTTCTTTTAAGCTTGTAAAATTATCTGTATTCGTGTTGCTGTTGATTTAAAGCAGGGTATTTGTGTAATACTCCAACAGTTACAGAGTTCTCTCATTTGATTTCTGTAAGTGTTCTTTTAATTAAAACCCCTATTTGTAGAAAATGTTCAAAGATGTCAAACTTGTTTGACATGTTGTCCTGGGTTCAGCTGGGATAGGGTTAATTTTCACAGAAGCTTGGTAGGGGGCACAGCCGGGACACCTGACCTGAGCTAGCCAAGGAGCTATTCCATACCATGTGACATCATGGTCAGTATATAAAGGAGGAGCGGGCTGGTGGGGAGCGCGCGCTTTTTTCGGCTCTCGGCGGGAGAAGCGGCGGAGTGTCGGGTTCCGGGTGGTGAGCAGTTACACTGTGCATCACTCGGTTTTGTATGTTCTTTTATTAGTACCATTGTTGTTGTAAATCCTCTCCTTGTGTTGTCCCAGTAAACTGTCCTTATCTCAACCCACGAGGTTTTGGGTTTTTTTTTCTTTTTCTCCTTCCTGATTCCCCTCCCCATCCCACGGGAGGGGGACGGGAGGAGTGAGTGAGCGGCTTCGTGGTGCTTTGTTGCCGACTGAGCTGAACCCAAACCCACGACACATGTAAAAATTTCTTAGTTTCAAGTCTTATCAAAGAAAACAGACAAGTGCTTTTAAGCCTGGGAGAACACTAGAAATGCCAGATACAATTAGCAATGCCACGTAAAACCATTGGGGTATTTTAAAATCAGCATGTAGAATGTGAGATAGAATGCCATGCGTCACTTCAGTTCCCCCTCAACTTTTAATAATGTTACCCTGCTTTTTGGCAGTTTGTTTACCTGCCTGCCTGAGGCTTGGAGCTCCTGCACTAATATCTGCACAGGGTAAAAACTTCCAAGGTTTCTGGATGTATGAGGTTTCCAAGTTCTTGCGCTTCTTTGCTGTCAAGACTCCAAAGATTTGTGGCTAGATATTAAGAAACTTACGCTTTTATTTCTTCCAAAAGAGGCAGTGGGAGGGTTGGTTTTTCTTTTTAATGCCTTCCCTCCCTTACATATTCTTTCTTAGAGTTGGTCTCCCAGGGAATATTTTGAATATTTAACTTGCTTTTCAACCCCCAAAAATGGATTTATTCATAGGTAGGGATGGTTCTTGAGCAAGTTAAATCATGCACAGGAACAGCAGAAGGATGAATTTGTGGTGCTGCACATCAGTCCAGATAGAAGCGTTCTCTGGAGGCTGCAGGACTCTTATTGCATGACCCTGACACGGGCAGGAGCCTTGATGGTAGGAAATGTATTCAGCTGCTCCGTGGAACAGACTGCAGAATCCAATCAGCACTCAAGTGTTATATTGCAAAAAATGATCAGTGACAATAATAAGCTCTAAATCGCAAAAGTATAAACCTCAAAAGTTTCTTGACAAAAATTAGAAGAGGCATGTCTTTGCCAAATAGTTTTCTTGCATACAAATCATAGATACCTCGTTCTGTCCTTTTTACTGATATGTAAGCTTAACACAAGGCAGCATCAAGCCTATACAAACTTAATCACTTGTAGTATGTACATACACTTCTGTGTAAATATAGCTGTAGTACATATATTCATATGTAGACACACCTTCTTCTGAACTTCTTTCCAGAGGTGATTTCTTTCTGCTTCTAGCATGGCAAAAGTGTGTAGCTATCACCTACTTTCTTCAGATCTTAAAAAAAAAAAAAAAAGGCAGCATTACCAGCAAATAGAAGTCCTGGTATCCTTGCAGCTAAAAGGATTCCAAGTTTTGAATAAAGAAATTAGTGTCAGCTCTATTTATTTTTGAAATTATTAATGTGTTAAGGCTTTTTTTGTCTTTTATAGGACATTTTTCCTATTGCCAGAAACATTTTGGTCTATTTATGAAATATTTAGTCCTTGAATTTCTTTAAGGGTCTTCTTATTCTGTAGGTCACTGTTGTTTCACACCTGTCTGTGACATAGGTTAAGAAATTACATATCTGAAAGCTTTTCTGTACTAAAAATTCTTATTATTTTATATTAATTTTTGCAATGGTGGTTTGACTCTGGTTTAAACACTGAGTTTCAACTGTTGTCATTTGTTTAAGGTTGTTGTACAGTCCCTGTTGGAATTTCTTTTATGAAAGTACGTTTCTTGGTTAATAATCAGTTTCAAAACTGCATGCATGTCTTCCTGCAAAATAAACGAATTTGAAATAACAAATGAAGAGACGTTACTGATATTGTTTTGAACTGGGTGTTTGCTGATACAAGAAAGAAACAACGCAACAAAACGGACAAGACGCTGAAGTCTGATATGATCATGGAAAGTACCTAAGGAGAAACAAAATTGTTAAAGAAAGGTTAACACTGAAAGAGATGACTAAAGTCTTTGAACTGTGAAGCAGATGAAAGTGTATGGAAAAATACCTGACTCTGCCTTCTGTTCCTGTTCTTACCACAATAATCTTACAGATCTTGAATTTTGGCAGGTCACCTAGACCTTACTGATGCATACAGAGGAGATTACTTTTAGTCCTGAGAGAAAACTCCTCCTGTTTTTGAATAAAAATTACAAAGTATAGGGTGGGCAGGGACACCAAGAAGTCATCTACTACATCTTCACTTTAAAAGAAATTCAACTATAAATGAAGTATTCCTGATTTTTATCTCATCAACAGATATGGCTTATGAGAACAACATATGCAACCAGTCCTGTGCCCATATGAAGATACATGATCTCCTGTAAATGCCCATCATGACTGGATGGCTGCTTTTTTGAGTCACAGTATGATATTCTCAAGTAAGTCCATAACAAGCTATTGGAAATAGCCTGGCCAGAAACTTAGGGCGCATGTGAGCTAATTTGTTTTTAAAAGCTTCCAATATTTATTTCACAGCCTCCTTGGCGGTCTACCAGTTTCTATTAGTGTGTGAAAGTGTTTCATAATCCCCAGCTGCTTTGTTCTCTTCTTTCACCTTGAAAGTAGTGTTTGGTTCAGTGTCCAGGCATTGAGAGCTCTTATCCAAAGATACCTTCTATGCTGCTGCTCCATTGCTCATGAAAGGGTGTGTTCATACTCTGGCTTTGCAGGGACAGGGGAGAAAGAAGTGAGACCCATGAGAAAATGAAGTCCTTTTGAAGAGGACTTCTATTTCACTGTTCTGTGAACATATAATTTAGGTGCAACTCAAGGCATCCAGGTTTGAAAACTTTATCGTTAGTAGGAAAAGATTGGCACTTTCAGAGGCACCTTCATGCTTAATTAGGTGGGTGATACGTGCTAGTACTGCTAGAGGTCATTAAAATTACCTTTCAGCATTTTTGGTTGTATCTTCATGGATGAATGCAAACATAGCTGAATTATTCTCTCTGTGCTCTGAACTGTTCTGGAAGTGATGTCGCCATATTAGCCTTGCAGAAGGAGCAAGATTTCATGCAGGTCAAATAATCTTGGCCATTGTGCTTTGTACCCAGAGTAAGCTTGATGGTTTTGTGCTTGGAGCTTGCTTTACATGGCCTGCTGGAGAATGAACAGCCTTGGTCTGCTTGTACCTACTTTGGAAAACATGTCATTTGATTTGACCACTCTAACCAAAACCCCTTCTCTTCAAAAACTTGCTGGTTGGTTATTTTCTCCTTTGTGAAGGTACAATTCATTCCTTCTTGCATTTAGTTCCTTGCATATTTTCCATCTTATTGCTTCCCCAGTTTATCAAGACTATTTTGTAGTCAACTTGTACTGGTAGCTAAAAAAAGTACTGGGAGCTCCACCATTGATGGACAGAAATTTATTAGTATATCTTTTGTTCCTAAAACCAGAGATTATATTACAGTTTTGAAGTGAACTGGAAACAAAAGAGATTTAATTTCTTTTCTAGGGCTTTTAGAAAACATTAAGCATAAACACTTTTAGGTGGAGTGAGGTAGGACATAATTTGCTGCTTGTAAATATGTGCAAGTGAATAAGCTACTGACGTTTAATTGTGCAGCCAGGGCTAGAATTGTCTTGTGCTCTTCATTATTTTAACTTCTGAAGAATGAATGTTGGGAAGAACTGAATGTAGAGAGGCAAGGGGTGAGGAAGAAAGGAGAAAGTAACAGGCAGACAATGTTCTGTAATTTATCTCTGTGGTAAGAATAAAGCCAGATACGTGACTAGACTTTTCTCTGAGGTTCTGGAAGCTCTCTAATATTGTGCTTACTATTAGAAAATAATTATGTTAAAGCAGTTTTAAAAACTAATGGTGTCCTGGACTACATTAGGAGGACCGTTGCCAACAGCTCAAGGGAGGTGATCCTTCTGCTCTCCTCAGCACTGGTGAGGCCACACCTCCAGTACTGTGTCCAGTTCTGGATATACTGAAGAGAGTTCAGTACAACACAAAGATCATTATGGGACTGGAGCATCTCTCATGAGGAAAGACTGAGTGAGCTGAGACTGTTTAGCCTGGAGAAGAACAGGCTCAAGGGAGATCTCATCACTGTGTACAAATACCTGAAGGCAGAGTGTAAAGAAGGTGGAGCCAGGCTATTTCCAGTGGTGCCCAGTGACAGGACAAGAGGCAATGGGGACAAACTGAAACACAGGAGGTTCCTGCTGAACGTCAGTGTTATGGGTTTGTGTGGCGCGGTTTTCCTTGGTGGCAGGGGAGGGGGGCTGCAGAGGCAGCCCCTTTAAGAAGCTGCTGGAACAATTCGCTGCCCCAAAATGTTGGACGCGCCAAAATGTCGGACCCACCTCTAGGAGGGGAGTGATGGTGGTAACGCCTCTGGGAGAACATATTTAAGAAGGGGGACCGGTAGTGTGGGGGTTGAGAAACCTGAGAGGAACATCTCTGCCGATACTGGAGTCAGTGAAGAAGGAGGGGGAGGAGGAGGCGCCTGAGGAGGCTGATGGCCCTGCAGCCTGTGGTGAGAAGGCAGGCTGTTCCCCTGCAGCCCATGGGGGTGAACGGTGGAGCAGAGGCTCCTGAAGATGGCCGTGCCTCTATGGTAAAAGCCGCGCTGAAGCAGTGTGAGACTGGAGAGCAGCACGCAGAAAGGACCCGTGCCAGGGAAGTTCAGGAAGAACTGAAGCCCACGGAGAGAACCCGTGCCAGGGAAGTTTGTGAGGAACTGCAGACCGTGGAAAGGAACAACGCTGGAGAAGTTCATGAAGGACTGTCTCCCGTGGGAGGGACCCCACGGTGGAGCAGGGGACGAGGGAGGAATCTTCCCCCTGAGGAAGGGAGCGGCAGAGACGATGTGTGGCGAGCTGACTCAACCCCCATCCCCTGTTCCCCTGCGCTGCCGGGGGGAGGAGGTAGAAAGAACCGGGAATGGAGCTGAGCCAGGAAGGAGGGAGGGGTGGGGGGAAGGTGTTCTGATGTTTGGTTTCCCTTCCTAATACCCTTGTGTTTTGTTTTTGTTTTGATTTGTAGTAAATTAAATGGATTTTGTTTCTTCCCCAAGTTGAGCCTGTCTTTTGCCCGTGACCATAAGTGGGGAGTGATCCCTCCCAGTCCTTGTCTCGACCCACGAGCCTGCCTTTGTATTTTCTCCTCATCCCAACGTGGCCAGGGGCGTGGGTGGGGGGGTGAGTGAGCGGCTTCGTGGTGCTTTGTTACTGGCTGAGCTGACCTGAAACCACGACAGTCAGGAAAAAGGTTTTTACTGGGAGGTTGACCAAGCACTGGTGCAGGTTTCCCAGAGAGTTGTGGAGTCTCCCTCGGAGATTTTGAAAAGCCATCTGGGCAGCTGGCACTAAGCATCACTGCTGGAGTAAAGGAGTTGGACCAGAAGACCTACAGAAGTCCCTGCCATCCTCAACCATTCTGTGATTAAAAATCAGGCTAGTGCTGTTTTGTAAAATTCTGTGCATTGAAACACTAAAGAAAGCAAGTACCAGTAATGTTCAGAAATGCTACCAATCTTGTGGTGCCTGAAATGACTGAATATACTGATAGCACTCTTACAGTCAACTCTTTACTAACATAGTATATAGTTATATGTAGTGTCTACATGACTGCTAAAACAAGCTTTCAAATTAGTTTTGTGATTCCTTAGTACTACTGTAGTAATTTCTTTCAGTAGATTAGGCTGTTTTGGTTTTGAAATGAAATAGCTTTTAATTACTTTGCACCAAATTATTATAAAGGATTGTAAATATTCTATGGCTTAGTGGCAGATAAAAATTTGTTTATGAAACAAAAGGTTCTTTTGAAGGGTTCTACGACCCACAGAAAGACCCTCAAAGCAGAATAAAAGGATTCTTTTCTGTAGAGAGCTTACAGTTGATGTGCTCCTTTTAAGGTTATATAATAATATGAATATAGGGACTTGATAGCAGCTTATGTCTTTCATAATGCTTGGCAAAGACTTTGTCTCCATAGATTTTATACTTCCGCTAGGACGCCTTGGTGTCACATAACTAACCTTTCTAAGTATCACTCCCCCTGGCACTAAGTATTATGCCTTTATCTGTTTGCATTATCATTCTCAGTTACTGGAGAGACTTTCTTTATTTCATTAGAGAAGATATATTAAAATTATATTTTACAACAAATGTGTGTAGTTTGGGGTTCTTGATTACAATGTATAGAAAATTAAGCCAAAAGCTTCTAATATTACAGCTAAATATTATTTATAGTTAATATAAAATTGTTGTGCTGGCAATTTGTTTCACTTGATTTAATGTGCAGCATAGTTTTATTGAAAGCAATATGCTACATTAGGTGCACTATTTTTCATTTAAGTGTATTATTATATCTACAAAGCTGTGTTACATTAGAAGCTTTTTTTTTATAGCTTCATAAACACAAAATTATGCCTACTTTCTAAAAATTACTGTCACCTGTAGAAGTTGAAGTCCTTTTCCTGAGATGAACAAGTTTATGTGAACAATGTAACAAATACTATAGTTCTCTTAAATCACACTGTCAATAAGTTCAAGGGCTTCAAGTGTCACTCTGTGAAACATTTCTTTGGTACATTGTATGAATACTTCTAGTTATATTTTATGCTTACAGTCAGTTCTATTATGTAAATGTTTTTTGGTTG
The DNA here is from genome assembly GCA_013401275.1 of Pandion haliaetus. Taxonomy (NCBI): domain Eukaryota; kingdom Metazoa; phylum Chordata; class Aves; order Accipitriformes; family Pandionidae; genus Pandion; species Pandion haliaetus. The sequence goes on along the minus strand of VYZV01038065.1, from coordinate 30,598 downwards.
GGATATGTGCAAGTGAATAAGCTACTGACTTTTAATTGTGCAGCCAGGGATAGAATTGTTGTTCTGTGCTCTTCTTTATTTTAATTTTTACTGAAGAATGCATGTTGGGAAGGATTTGAATGTAGAGAGTAAAAGGGTGAGGGAGAAAGGAGGAATTAACAGACAGAGAGTGTTCTATAGTACATCTTGATAATAAAAATAAAGCCAGATAGGTGACCAGACATTTGCTTGGGCTTTTGGGAGCTCTCTAAATGCTGCAAACTTAATTGAATGTATTGTTATCAGCAGTTATATAGGGGTAGTCCTCATAAAGCTTAATGGTATACATGTTGAGGGGGTGCATGTGTGTGTATTTATATAAAACTTTAGAAGGTAGGAAAAATACAAATATTTTGTTTACAGTAGCCTGTACAGAGCTGTCTCAATACCATGTCATGATCTGAAATTTTTTTATGTTTTGGAAATAAGGTGTCGGCTCATAAAATGAGCTCTAGGTAAGCCCTATTTTGTGTGTTGAAAGAGCACAGTAGAAGTTAGTTGGAGGAACGACTGTATTACAGAGTCAAGAGTAATTGATCCCTTCCTTTCTTCACACTAGGATGCCCAGAAATTGAGAGCTCTTAGCAAGCCATAAGTATTTCATTGCCTCACTCAAAGGAGATTTTTTGGGTGATCTGCGATCACATGTTGAATTCAGACCATAGGAATTTCTTGGGCTCTTCTCAAACCTCAGTATTGTTCCTAGTCCATAAACGGCCAATTCTTAAGCATAAGAACTTGGGACATTGGTTTTTTTATGGAGCTCTGCTTATCTCACTCCAAGCTCAGAAACTTGTGTCTCATGGGAGACATCAGTCTGACATACGTGTATGTAATATGCTGGATATAGTATGCTGTCCAGTTCTATATGCTTGTTTTACTTACCAGCTTCTAGATCTCAAGAAGTCCGTTTCCAGTGGCTGTGTTAGGTCTTGTCACGTACTTCTTGTAACTTGGAGTGGCAGAGGCACCATGATGGATCTTGAGACTTACACTGTATTATCAAGGATTACAGGCTTTTATGATCATAACCGAATTTGTTTGTTAGTCAGATTGCTTCTTATATCAGATAGTGAGCTTTTGTGGAGTGCAGATGACTTCTGTTCTGTGGTCCTACAATAGACCAATAGTGTTTTGGTCAGTTACCATGTTACAGTGCATTACAGCAGTAGTAGCAGTATTAGCAGTGGCAGTAATAGCACATACGGAAAACCAAGAAAAAGTCTCATGTTTGGGAAAAAGCTAACCACGCAAGTCTAGAAAATGAGCAAGAATTAGCTTAATACAATGGCTATTTTATTCATCCAGACAAAAGATCATGTGAATTCAGGGAAATACACAGTACAGAAGTTTTCCTTCACATAGTGTGGACTTCTTTGATTTTTAAATGTAATCAGATATATACAGTCAAGGAAAGTACATCCAACAGGTGTGTTAATATTATATTCTCTGATCTGCTTCTGCCTGCAAAACCTTATTGCACTTTTTAGCAGATTCTAGCTGTTTGCTTCCAGCGAAAGTTGGAAGTTATAGTAACTTCTGTCCTGTTTTCCTGAGAACTCTATTTCAGGAATATGACAATTAGTGAGTAAAAGAAGAGGTCATATGCCAGCAGGGATGAATTTTTGCAAATAGTTTAATCTGTATTAGTTCTGGTATAAATTGTGAAAAATAATGACCCCTAAATAATACAACTGTATTTTGACATTGAATGTTTATTTTCCGTAAAAATCTGAAATTGAGCATCACATAAAATATTGCAATTAAATATTACATAATATAACAAACTATTTTGGCTCTGTCTTGTGAAGAGACAAATTCTATTCTATCTAGACTGATTTGATTATCTTACATTTTTAGAACAAATATTGCATACTGGCTTTTGTTGAAATAATTGCAGGAGTATGTTTGAAATGTATTTTTGGTATCGTAGACTAATTTTATTGGTATGCTTTATAAACATATTTCACCGGAAACCACATTCTTGTATATCTCCCTTGTGAAAGCAATACAGGAATATGCAGGCCCATGCATGACATACAGAGGTTCAGATATAATTTTTTGATTAAATCCTTCATTTACCGGATGCATTTTCTGATGCTTGAAAGTTGCAGTAATTTGCATAACATCCTGAAAAAGAAATATTTCAAGTAAAGTGCAATATTCCATTTCAGCCTATATCGGTGAAAATATGATGCAATTACTGAATAAAATGGATCACACAATTTTACTATAGAGTATCTTAATTTAGACAGAATGATCTGATTCACAGGTGCAGTGAAATCTAAATCTAAATGCAGCTTTTATTTCTTGTTCATTTCTCTATCAAAGCCACATGCAAGCTTGCAAGTTTCTGTTTCAAAATAAGCATTTTCTTTAACTTTCATTAGTGCAGCTGATCACAAAATCTGTAGTTTGTAGACACTTGGTAGTGCTCTGCAGAGATCTGGCTGATTTTATGGTACTGGCTCTTTTCCTGTTTCCAGCTGCTAAACTTCATTTAAGACATTAAACCAAAAAATGTTAAATGCTTTCCATTTTTCTGTGTAAGCTGTTGCTGTACAGCAGTTATTCAAATCCCAATTCATGAACAAGTTGGTCTGCACATAATAGTCAGTGTATGAGAGCGCAAGTGGTAT
>VYZV01038065.1:0-26883 GCA_013401275.1 Pandion haliaetus | reverse complement strand
TATTAGAAAGAGTCTACATATGGACTGCTGAAAAATTTTCAAGGTTGATTTTATCTTAAAAAAAAATTTGCATGAAAATTCCGTATTTTTGTTTGTCACTTGGTTAAGATGAATTCTTTGTCAAGATATCTTTTTTTTCAGAAGGGACTTAATTTTCTGTCCACTCAGAAAATTGTGAATTCAACATTCATCCTATTACCCTCCCCTAAGATGTTTTTAAAAGTAATAACATGTTTTTTATAATTCTGGTTTTTTTTATAAAATTGGTGTTATGTCCTTTAATAAGAATTTACTCATGTAAATATTCATTAATTAGTACTGATAGTACCTTTCATAGTAAGCTCCCTTCAGTTAGCTGAAAAAAGCTTTAGTCAGAGAGCACATCGCTTCGACATACATAGACCCTAGAGCTCTGTATAGGTTTTCTTCATCTAATGGAACCATAAAGACAAGTCCGTTCCAGAGGTTTTTCCCAGAAGAGGGCACTGCTTGTCCTGAGGCACCATAGATGGTACAACCTATGCTAACTGCATGTGAAGATACATTTACTTATTATAGTAACCTACTAGTGAAAAAATAGCTTTCCTTAATTCTTTAAACTCTCTTAAAATTACACTTTTCTCTAAATGTGTACATTTTTCTTCTCTTCCTCTCCAGTCTCACTCACTCTTTTACATTGCCATCTTGTTCTCAATCAAATTTGTGCCTTTCAGACAATTTGTCAATATTTAGGGAGAGGCAAAACTGCCAAATGACTCTCAGCATCCCCTAACAGCAGAAGACTATCTGCTGCAAACTTGCAGAAGATGTAATGTAGGGCCTTTTCCTTCTCTTTGCAGTTCATGCTCTCCTGCAGAAGGTCATCCTGTGCAGAGTACACAAGAGGTGTAATCCTTGCACTTTTAAGGTGCACATTTAAAAAGAATTGTATCCTAGTTCTGCTTTTATACTCTGAAGCATGTGAAGATTATGAGATCTTACTGTAAAGTATTTATTTTACTATCTGTTGCAAAGAACTAGGTATTTCTTTGATGCTTTGCCAGTAACAGTGAATAATAATCACTTCAAGAACCACCATATTAGGAAAGTTTTAAATGGAACATGTCATAAGAGGACACTGTTACATGTCATATTAGCCATGTGCATCTGCTTAGTCTTCCATTGGCTAGAAGAACACCCTAATTAAAGAGCTTTGAAACAAAGTCCAACTTTGCCAATTTATTAATCACATCTGGGATTTTTAGGTATGAATGGATCCTTAAAGCAAAATATAAGTTTAATTCATCAAATATTTGCTTAACTTCATAATAATAATAGCAACAAGAATTCAGACTAGTATTACCTTTTGTGTTTCAATTCTTGAGACTGTAAATTACTCCTGCATTCCATGATTGTAGAGACCAATTTTCAGGTCCAACAGAAGATAAATACAAGTAGGAGGCAACTGATTGTCTTACCATGATTCTCACAAAGTGTGGTTGGCCATAACTTGGAACTAAGTCCACAATGTGCTTATAAGGGTTGGTCAGATTTAAGCACAATAGCTGCCATCCCTGATCTTCCTTCATAGTCTACAAAAAATTGGAAAATATTGTGACAAGTAAGAGTGTATGTGAGCCTTGTATGACATTTGAGGGATTTAGTATTGTTCAGAGCAAATATTTTGATATTAAAAAATATCTGCCCTATCCTTTCAGATACCATTGTGTATAAGATACATGTTACTTTATGTCAGAAGACTTAAAGTTACTTTCAAAGTTTTTATTAAATTAAAAAAATGTCACTGACCTCTTTTACAAATTCTGCATGGCTCACAGCTGGCTGCTAGGTTTTCTTCCTACCTTGCTCAATCTTAACATTGGTAACATAGTGGCCTAATGAAATCAGAGTGACCATTAGTTCAATAAAAAGCTGAACATGCTTCCACAAAGACTAGTGCAAAAGATGGACATAGATGGTGAGTTTCAAATACTTTATATAAAGTGAAACAGTGCTTTTGATCAAATTGTCGATTTTGCTTTAAAACTGCCATCCATTTCTAAGTAGAGGCTTAACATTACTGGAATGTAAATCAAGAAGATTCTCTGACAAAAAACCCAAATTAAGTTTACAGAAATCTCAAAAATTACTCCAGCCAGATAAAAGTGGAAACTTACAGCTCAGTGGTTTGATTTAGGCTTTCCTGCCTTCATTCCCTGTCCACATAGTGAAGACTGCTAAAAGATCAAAAGCATTGCCGAGTTGTTGTTATGGCCCTGGGAAGGCATTTTCAGCATCTCAGATTAAAAGGAGAAATCATTTGGAAGTCATTAATCTGGTTTTGATGTTAACCAGTCTGAATCTTTAGTATCATTTGAACAGTATTTTATTGTAGTATAATGTTCGTGATTCACAAAGAGTCTCTACAAACAGGAAAAGCATTTGAGACTGTCAGGGCATTTTTATGGGTGGAAGATGTATATCTCCAACGAGAGTTTCAACAACAGTCATATATATGAAGTTTATAGCTCAGATATGTTGAGATTTATATTTCTCTCTTTTATTTACTGAGAATTTTGAATTTTTTTGTTTTGCTTATTTCAGAGAAAAAAATGTGATGCTGGTTTTAATGAGGGAAGATGTAGTTAAAGAGTAAATTTGTGTAAGTTTGCTCTGGAACATATATCTCTTAATTCATACCAAAAGTCAAATCAAAACTAATTTCTGCCTCATCGCTTAATATCTGTGGGTTTTCAGGATGATAAGTAAACTTAAACAAAAAACATCATTAGTCATTCCTGTGGATAGGCACTTCTTTACAGTCAGGGCTTTTTTTATATTCTGGGCAAAAAGTTGTATACACAAGGCAGTGGTTTCAGCTTCTGTGGACTTGTTCTGTATATTTATTCTAGCTTCACAATATATGTACAGAGGATAGAGACAAGTAAGGGGCTAAGAATAAGGTTTCTGCTTCCATGAACAAAATTTTGCTACATCTGAACTGTAATAAGCAGGTTCTTCCTTGTATGCTTTTGTGCTCTTTATAATTTCTGCCTTTCATCTGCTTTATTTTGGTTGGCTGGTAAATTAGTTTGTGGATTTGATTACATTTACCTTTGAGAAGATGCCAGCATAGCCCACAGCTCTATTTTATTAGTATAGTTCAAGAAACTAAGATTTCTTTCTGTGGAATAGAATAGAATTCGAATATTTGAATTGGGCCAAACCTCATCGGAAGTTCTTTCCAGACAGCTGGTCTTATACAGTTTCCTAGAGCAATGTGCACTTTGTGAACTCTGTCCTCTTCTTTCCGTAAACAACCAAAAAGAAACATTCTGCATCTGAGAAAAGTGGGTCTAAATACCTACAGTTGATCCAAAGTTTTCTGATAGAACAATTTTCCTTTAGAACTGCCACTTTGACTAAAATACTTCACAGAATAATACTTGTTTTGTAAAAATCAAACAGAAAATCAGAATTCTTGTTGGTCTCAGGTTGAAGGATTTTCATAAGGTGAAAACTTTATTTCTGTAGTTCTTTGTATTTTCACTTATAAATTCTATAACTGAGATGTATATTACAAAGATTAAAAGAATTATTTTATTGTGAAAATGTAAATAAATAGTTTTTAAGTAAGTGACATTTCCCATAGAATGGAAATTCCTTTCTGAACCAAAGAAAGGAATTTTTCTGCATAATAAAATCATATCTTAGAAAATGCTTGTGACACACTACGGTCAGTTCTACGTGTAACGATATTAGGTAGTAAGTTTTACACATCTGCCATGTTGCCTAAGGAACCTGAAAAAGTAGCAGAATGGCTTAGAGCTCCTTACCAGATCCCATATGATTAGGTGCAGTTCTTAATCTTAATTCCAAATTCAGAAAAGATGGTAATCTAATCTGCAGTCAAAATGTAGTTGTTAACTTGTCATTGTTACATGTCTATTATGTGGAACACACATGACATATCCATTATGTCATTATTGTGACAAACTACTCAAGTGCTTACATAATTTTTTTCTGCATTGGGCCAGACTGCTCAGTATCCTGTATATAGGACTATAGTCAAGGTTCTGCCTGTGGAAAAGCCCCCACTTTTTTTTGAGATATAGTTGGTATTGAGTGGTTAAGTTACTGAGTGACAGCAGAAAATAAAATTATTTCAGGCCCACAGAAACAGTTTATTCAAACCAAGTAAATGCATTTTGTTTCCATTTCAGTGTTATTTTACACTTTAAAAATTGTAAAAATATATTTGATTTCTAAATAATATTAATACGATTTCAAAATGGAACATTGCCTAAGAATTAGACTGAAATATTTTAGCATAATCAGTGTTTCAACTTTTTCACCTTTAAAAATATTCACATAAAATTGTTTTGTGGACACTGGATTAACATACAATTTCATTTGATCCAGAGCTGCATTTTATGGCAGATAAATTACTTGCCACAATAGCATTGGCTGTAATGCAGACTAAATTCCACTTATTAAAAACAGGTGTGGAGACTTCCCTGCTTCTGCTTAATGAGCTCTTTTGTTTTGCAGTTTTAATGGTAAACCTGGAGGAACAGCATAGTTTGATGACATATATGTGATCAAACCCAGTTATGAACCGGTTGGCAGCCTGATGTACAGTTACTTCATGCCTAATATTGTCCCTTCTTCAGCACTTGGTCTTCAGGGTGAAATAATGGATTTTAATATTTTTTTTTCAAAATAGCTCGTGAGACTCTAGGACTTAGAGTAAATCTGAGGAGCTTCAAAGATTATAAGCACAGGAGAAACTGTTATGCTTACCTTGTTACATCCCTGGTATAAAAACCTGCAGGACTTCCCTGCATTACCTTGAATTTTAAAATATCTTTATTTTAAAAGTTGAATGGTTCTCTTTAAAAACATTCCTTGACATACATTCTGTTTTGTTTGTTACATTCTGTGGGGTACTGTGTTTAAAATTTAATTCTGATAGGTACGTGGATGTTGGGTTGTTGTGGTTTCAGTTTCAGCCCAGTCGGTAACAAAGCACCATGCAGCCTCTCGCTCACTTCCCCACCCCCTCCCCTGGCCATGTTGGGATGAGGAGAAAATACAAAGGCAGGCCCGTGGGTCGAGACAAGGACTGGGAGGGATCACTCCCCACTTATGGTTACGGGCAAAGACAGGCTCCACTTGGGGAAGAAACAAAATCCATTTAATTTACTACAAATCAAATCAAAACCAAGGATATTAGGAAGGAAAACCAAACATCAGAACACCTTCCCCCACACCTCTCGCCTTCCCGGCTCAGCTCCATCCCCGGTGCTTTCTCCCCCCTCCCCCCGGCGGCGCAGGGGAACAGGGGATGGGGGGGTTAAGTCAGCTCACCACACGTTGTCTCTGCCGCTCCTTTCCTCAGGGGGAAGATTCTTCACTCGTCCTCTGCTCCACCTTGGGGTCCCTCCCACAGGAGACAGTCCTTCACCAGCTTCTCCAACGTGGGTCCTTTCCACGGGCTGCAGTTCCTCACAAACTTCCCTGACGTGGGTCCTTTCCACCGGCTTCAGTTCTTCCTGAACTTCCCTGGCGCGGGTCCTCTCCGTGGGCTCCTCTCCAATCACACACTGCTCCAGTGTGAGCTTTCCCATGGAGTCATGGTCAGCTTCGGGAGCCTCCGCTCCACCGTTCACCCCCATGGGCTGCAGCGGGACAGCCTGACATCTCACCACAGGCTGCAGGGCCATCAGCCTCCTCAGGCGCCCTTCCTCCCCATCCTTCTTCACTGACCTCAGTATCTGCAAAGGTGTTCCTCTCATGTTCCAATCGCCACCCACTGCTGGTTCCCCTTCTTAAATCTGTTCTCCCAGAAGCGCTCTCACCATCAGTGATGGGGTCGGCCTGTGCCAGAGGTGGGTCCGACTTGGAGCCGGGGAAGCTTCTAGCAGCTTCTTAAAGGAGCCACCTCTGCAGCCCTCTCCCCCACTACCAAAGAAATGGTGCCACACAAACCCATAACATGGGTAAGCTTCCTGTAGACATATTAAGTCAGAGAATAGTGTCTAGTGTCTCCGTCTACATCAAGAAATCCAGGAGTGCCTCCTAGTTCCTAAATCCATGTTCTTTCTCAATTTCAGTGTGAAACCTAGGCATGCTCTGCGGAAGCAGGTACGGACAAACATCCTGGATGTGACCTAGAGCATACTCAACAGGTCCCTCACCTAGGTAGCCCCAGTCCGGGACAACCCCAGGACTGCTGTGCTCTGGCATGCCACCGCACAAGGAGTCTAGATGAAATGTAGCTGGCTGGCTTATTAGCCTGCACAGGTTTCTTTTACTGTGCAAGAACCTGTGTGGAACACCAGAGGTTATATATATTGTAATTCGCTAAGATATGTGATCTTGACAGGATTCTGCATTTACCCTGATCCACTTCTGTTGGCATCCTCCACTTCCTCAACTCAGCTAGGCCATCTTTCTGTTTTTCCCTCTTCTTACCAGTTGCCAGTTAAATATCAATATATTCTCTGTTAAATTCTTGTTATTGAGCCAAGTAAAGAAAGTTCTTCCTGGCTTTTCCTGCAGGAGAGACCTTTACACAACTAGTCTGGCCTAGCTAATTACTCCTTTTTTTTTTTTTTTGATTCACAGACTACTGACATAATGTTTGTACAGATTTGAGTTCTGGCCAACAGCTTTCCTAGCTTGCTCCCCTTAATACCTTTTTGTCTTTGGCCCCTCTCCTACATCCGGACCACACAATAAGTCTCTGTTCAAGCCAGCTGGTGGATTCTCTCAGATGTTCCCTTGTTGCTAGTTCTTGCACCAATCTCTGACCAATGCAGTTGGAGATCATTTGAACCTTGTGCTTGTACATGATGTTTTCTGTGGTAGGTAGGAATACTTCCTGTCACCTCCCTTCACTAACTTCCTAACTCCCAAGTATAAAATTAAGAAAATTAATCAATCTTTTCCACTGTCATTGAGAAACAAGCATTACAATATAATAAATATTTTCAGAGTTGCTTTTCTTCTGCTGCTGTGTTCGGTGACATCTTACTTTTGACCTAAATCTGATAATGATTTAGCTCCCATGTTCTTCAGGACTGTTATCCCAGGGGTGACCAAGATTTAGCACCACATTATTAGTACTATGGCCTTATACAGCTAAGTTTATCATCATATACACAGCCATGGAACAAAATGTGCCATTGGAACACCTCTTCAGAAAAAAAAAAGTTAAACAAAACCTCAGTCAGCAGTTTTAAAACCATACAAAAATGAATTATCTGCCATTAAATACTTAATAGAGTAGCCTTCTCTTATTAATTAACTACTTTGGAACAGTGCAATGCAGGTGGTTAATCATTTAACCTGATTCATGGTCTTGTTTGATCATTGAGTCTGAGAAAGCTTTTACTGCTTATACCTTTTCCTTACTGACCTGCCACTTGCCTGTCACTCAGATGAAAAGCTAACAAGCTTGGCTTTACAGAGGAATTTATGTTAGTGTCTGGGCATAGCTGTCCCATCCTGCCAGACCTGTTTCTGTGTAACCACTAAATTTGTTGATATAAACTGGATGGCTATCGTAGAACTACAAGGAACACAAGACCCAAATTTTGCACACATTAGGAAAAAGCCTATTAAACATAAAAAATACTATACCATTGAGAAATGGGTAAATCTATATAACTTAAAAAATATAGATTTGCTATATTTTAAAGCTGCATTTGCAAACAAGAACTTACACTGGGCTAGTTACAGAGGTAGTGATGGAGTTCTCCTATGTACAAAAACACTGTAACTTTTTATTTTCTACATTCATTCCAATACTGGCTTGCAGAAAATCTCTTCTTCAAAACAGAAGTTATTCCTAGGTGATGAAAACAGACAAGAAAATTCAAAATAACCTTTAAAATCTATCTTATCTTCTACCACTATTGTTAAAAAAAAGTTATCATTCTCTTAATTCAACTAATGATAAATTCAGCTATTCAAATTAATTATAAACTATTTCCAGCACAGTGTTTCTGTTAAATGTGGCTAGTACAATGGAGCCTTGCTGCTTTTTCTGAGTAGTAACTGAAAACTTACAGTACCAGAAGCAGTAGAAACAAACATTTTCGTTATCCCCAGTTGTTAGGAGATAACCGTTTTGTTTCTGTCAAGATAGTGACTGGGTAACTCTGAAAAAAAGAGAGCTTGGGATGGGGGAGAAGGTAGCTCGCAGCTTTTCCATTTGTGTGAGAAGCAGTGGAAGGGAAACCAGCTCAGAGTCTCTATTGTTTGTCTCACTCCCCTTTTCCTGTTTCTTGTCAACTCATCATCCTCAATTTTTTGTTTCTGTGGCCTGAAGTTCCTTCACAGCTTTCCATTCCAAAAGCCACCTCATCATAGACCTGTCATGTCTGATACCCCGTCCCTTTTTCATAGTTTTTTCTCAGTGTTGCCAGCCAAGAATTTACAACTTTCCCTATTTCTATCCTTTCCAAAATTCCTTTTTGCCTGAGTCCTGTTTGTCCCACATAAAGCTTCCCAGTGCCTTCCAAGTTCTGAATCCCTTCTAGTCCACTTGCTCCTAGCTTGCCTGTTCCTCCCTGACCCAGGTACCATCTCATGCAGGACTTGAAGCTCTCTGAGAGTTCTTCAGCCACACTCACCTCAAAGCCTTGTCATTCGAATCCCAGCCCCCCCAGAGTCCCCATCTGAATGGCCCACCTAAGAAAGCTGTTACCCTGCTTTCTCTGTTTCAAGACAAATCATAGCTTCAAACCTTGCTATACACTACTTTTCCTATCCCATTTGTGTTTAGGCAGCAGTAGTCTTGTTATCAGTCACTGCAGCCCAGCATGCCTGCCCATGCTATTCCTGAAGAAACAAAGCACAGAAATGGCTTTTAAACCAGTCCAGATACATACTTACCGTACCAAAACCCAGCCTCTCAGCAAGACTCTAAGAACGGGAAAGGAGGACATATCTGAAAAAATAACATAGCTAGACGTCTACAAACAACTCTCATTTTCAGAATCAAAAGGGGAGGCTCCATCATTCTTCCTTTCCTTCACTTTAATATCACGAATCTAATTCTGTGTCACTGAAATACATGACTCAAAAAGCTCCAAAACACATTCAAAACACTATTCTGAAGGTTAGTTAAAGCTTCCACAATGTGTTTGTATCTTCTGACACTAAAAATCAAGTCTGACTTCTCAGATGCCTATGTGAATACCCTTTTAGACTTGGTGTAGGATGCAAATAGGATTTCAGGTTAAACCTACAGAGCATATGCAGTGGTATTAGTAGCACACAGACCTCAAGTCACGTTATATTGGATCTATGCAACAACTGGTGTCTGTTCTAAGCTTCAAAAACTATGCATATATCTTAGATACTGTTTGCAGACGGGGGAAAGTGATAAAAATGAGAAAATGACAGAAGTCTATTAGAGTTACTCACTCCCCCCCAAAAAAATGTTACAGCATTCTCAAGTTAATGAAATTTCACTAGAAGGTAAATTTTTCCTAATTCAATGCATCCACTGATGCCAAGAAGAGAAGCACTGATGTGGTACAATGGAAAAGTGAGATACATAATATCCTGAGAAAATGCACCACACTGAATAAAAGCAGGCAGATAGAGCTCTTAGTTGAGTGATGATAGCAGTTTTTGGGAAACCTTGCAAGGGGAGAAGAGCAAATAATTATAAATGTACTGCTTGCATTAATAATTTTGCTGCAAACAGAATTATGTTTGGAATGTACAGGGAGAATTGTCTTTTCTTCTGAGTCTTTGTCTGTCCTGTCCTTCAGTCTTTGCCTCATGAGTATATCTCCTTAGTCCCTCAGCTTCTTCACTCTTTTTGTCTGTTAGGTTTTTTAATCCTCGTCTGCTTTGCCTGGGGGAGAAAGTCCATACTCTTCACAGGCAAATGCAGACCAACTATGCACACAGTGTTCCCTTGCCACAAAGTGAGAACAGGAAAGCTTCCAAAGAGCCACTGTGCCACTCAGCTGCTACTGCCATACAAATAACTTTTACAAAGTTGTTTGGCTAGAGGAAGGATTCCCCTTTCCATCCCAGTAAAGTAAGGTGAAGCTTCATTGTTCAGGCCAGTCTCAGAGGAGAAAATTTCTCCCAAGGCCCAAGCACTTGTGCTGGCTGCATTTCTTTTTAGTATAGACCTGTGAAATTCTGTCACTTTGGAATCTAGGCAGCTGTTATAGACTGACTTTAATGGCCCTATATTTAAGAAATAAAGTTCAGCAATGGAACATCTATGTGAAAGTTCACTAACTGGAATTATGCCCTTTTTATGCCAAGGCAAAAAAATGGTTTACAGTGTACTAAGCTTGTAACTAAATGAATTTCTCCCTATCTTGATTTAAAAATTTAAGTTCTGTCTTTTTGTGTGCCTGTCTTTTTGCTAAATTCATACTACCTGAATTTTCAGAGAGCTGCAGTTGTACGTTGTTAGTACACACCCTCACCTGTACTTTACGATGTGAAGATATACATTGCTGTGTTTCTTGTGTTAATGTGAGATGGACCAGGGTGATCTGGCACCTTGTCTAGTTTGTCTGGTATAGTCTGAGAATGCTGGAAAGGAGAACTGGTGCTCATCAGCCAGACAGCAACATTATTTTCCAAGAGATGAAAAATGAATTCTTTCTGTATTGATCCCAAACAATCTGTCAAGTTAAAAAAATTATATGCTTATTATTAAAATAATTACAACTACTGACCTGATTACCTGCCTTGGAAGTATATACCCTACCACCCCATACAGTAAGCTTACCACAGCCTGCAGCAGCAGTAACCCACCTATTGGACAGTGAAAAGAAATTAATGATGTTTAATTTCCCTGTACTTCTCATGTGGCTTTAATTGTAATGGGTAAAACTCGCTGATCTTATTTGGGGACGTTAATATACAGGATTTAGTTTAATCAGTATGTTGTAACATTTGTTTTAAAGTTTGGTACACATAGCAAGTCATAAGCCCTCCTGGATTCATATGGAATTATGGAAGCATTGCCAACCTGTATTAAAGATAGGAAAAGGAAAGTAGAAAGGTTAAATAAACTGCCCAGTATTATATAATATGCCAGTAAGAGGGCCAAAATTACAGCTCAACATGCTGTACTCTTTGCTCCAAGCAATGCTACCTTGGTACCACTACTTTAAAGTAGTTCTAAAATAACCATAAATTTGTATGGGAAAATTTTGAGCTGACGGAAATCACCACTAACAAAGGGAATCTGAGTCTTCCTGTAGTCAGTGGAGTTTTATCTGCATAAGCCAAAAAATAGAAATGGAAATGAGACAATGCTGAAGTATCTCCCCAGGCTGTACACTTGCTGATACATGATTGTTTCTGCTGGTACATTGTTAGTACTTGGAGAGTTTCAGATTTCTATTAAAGCCTTCTATTATAATAATTAATTCCACATATTTTGGTGCTTATATACTTGAAATTTAAACAAGACTATCTCTTTCCCCTCTTTTTTTAGCCAGCAGATGTGTATGTATATATGAAGTGCTTCAGCTTTGAATGGCTCTGATTTTCTATTTTTGGTAAAAAGCATTGTTGTGGTTTAACCCCAGCTGGCAACTAAGCACCACGCAGCCGCTCGCTCACTTCCCTCCCACCCAGTGGGATGGGGGAGAGAACTGAAAGAAAATAAAACCTGTGGGTTGAGATAAGAACAGTTTAAGAGGACAGAAAGGAAGAAAATCATAATGATAATGATGATGATGATAATAATTTGACAATATTAATAATAATAAAAGAGTTTGAATATACAAAACAAGTGTTGCACAATGCAATTGCTCACCACTTGCTGACCGATGCCCAATTAGTTCCCAAGCAGTGATCCCCCGAGGCCAACTCCCCCCAGTTTATATACTGGCTATGAGATCACATGGTATGGAAAACCCCTTTTACCATTTTGGGTTAGCTGTCCTGGCTGTGTCCCCTCCCAACTCCTTGTGCCCCTCCAGCCTCCTTGCTTGGCTGGGCACGAGAAGCTGAAATATCCTTGACTTCATATAAACACTACTTAGCAACAACTGAAAACATCAGTGTTACCAATGTTCTTCTCATACTGAATCCAAAAGACAACACTGTACCAGCTACTAGAAAGAAAATTAACTCTATCCCAGCCAAAACCAGGACAAGCATAGAGCAGTAAAGTTCAGTAGTAAGTCAAATACAATACAGAACTTGCCTTCTCCTATCACCAGTGCTTTTGCTGCACATGTATTAATGCAGTGCAGCAGAGATCTTGGGTAGACAATGAAGTTGAGAAAAGCCACCATGCAGCCCAGCTTGGCCAATCTGAACCAGACATGGATGAAGTCAGGTCCATTACCTATCAGCATGTCCACAGTGTCACCTTTTTTCAGATTCCCATAGTGTAGGAAGACCTGTGCTAGCCTGTTACTCCTCCTGTCCACGTGCTAATAGGTGTGCACCTTCCCTTCGGAGATGAGGAGTGGGTTCTGGGGAAACTTTCCCACTCCCTGCATAAAAGGTCAGTTATGGAGAGAATTTCATTGCTTGCCCATTTCTTTTAACCTCTTCTGCCTCAAGAAATAGATCAGATCTTCCCAGAAATATGGGAAGAAGAGACACACAGCACCACTATTCCTCCAGCAATTATTGAAAGCCACGTGTATAGCAGTGCTTGAGGGGGGAAATAATAGATTAGCTATTTCAGAGATATAAAATATAGTACATTAATATAATTAATAATAAGTTTTAAGGCAGAGACTGGAATTTAATAAGCTAATTACAGTTCCACCAATTCATTTGAGAACTTTTAAAAATACCATATTGGAGTTTACTAGAATACAAAGGCCCAGGAACAACATAAAAAAGAAAAAGGGAATAAAGGGTAAGAAACATTGTGCAGTTTGTAAGGACAGAGGAGTTCTTCAGAGTAAAGAATGTGGCCAGGGTGACAGTAGAATGGAAAAGACATTGATAATTAAATAAAAGGTAGAAATGTAGAAATTTAAAAAGTATCTCAAGAACAAATAAAAGAAGGTATAAACTCAGGAAACAATTTAACACTTTTTTTTTTTTTTTTTAACTTGGAGTAAAAATTTTGGCTAGATTATTTATTGTACCATGGCAAATCCTAAAAAAAATGGAAATGAACAGTTAAATCACATAGTATCATATGTATATTGTGAAAGTATGTTAAGCATCATGCATCTGTAAGATGCACCAAACATGTTCTTCTTTGCTGCCTGAGTTGGATTTTTGGTCCAATAGAATTCGAGACCATCATCTAATCCTCCACAGGTTTGAACAGTCTGATGAACATACACTAATTTCGGGCAATATACTGTGAACCTTCTGCATCTTCTGAAATAGCCAGTTTTCACCCTGGGATTTTCTGGCATTTGCAATAAATGGTGATTAATAACTTTGCATTATTTATATTCTTTTCATTATTTACAATAGTACCTGAAGTCTCAAACAAAATCATGCACAAGCCCATGCTAAAATTTGGAAAAAAGCCTTTATAGCATAACAGTTACTAACTTTGTTAATGCAGTTCAGGCAACTATTAATTGCTGTATTTTCAAATGTTTTTAGAGAAAGACTTGTGAAGATCATGCAAGATACCTACAACTTGATATGTGTAACATTGTATCCTTTTTAAAGTTTCAGCTATGATTACTATAAATATTTGAAACATCTTATGTGACAGTCTAGGATTCAGGAACACTTCAGCAGTATGAGAGGCTTTTACAAATGATGTGGCCTCCACTCTGTAGTTTAGAAATATTTTACTGACAAGCTGTACCTTTAGTAAGTTCATTAAGCTTGTTTACATTGTTCACAATATTCAGTCAATATACTAAATTGTGCATTTTTTGCAGCAAGCAGGATCTTGACGTACCATAAAGCATATGTAATGTTGTATAGGTAAAAGAGCAGCTTAAAAATGAAAGCATTGTGGCATTAATCGCATACAAACATATAAACCAAGTTAGAGTATGTAAAGCATGACATTTTAAACTTCTAAACAAAATTTTTAAACCCATCACTTTTTGAACTGTCTAATTTGTAAAGTGACATTGTTAGTTATCTGGAAGACTGCCAATTATTCTTCCATATTATGTCACATATCAGACCAACTCTTTTTCTTTTATATATTAAAAAAAATGGCAGTAGCTACAAGTTTACTTTTCCAATAGATATGTCATTAAAACATGTTGTGTTTCAGTTCATATGGCTCCCTCATTGACTTTCTGGCTTTCTCAGAATGTTATTTACTGGCCAAGAGCACTAACAGAAGACCTCATGACTTTCATGGCTATTAAGTTCTCCTCGACTATGACTTGGAAACGTTTACTCATTTTTCTTTGCTACATGTACAAGCACGTAAGATTCACTGTAAGTCCAGACAATAGATTTAACTCTGGGGAGAGTCTAAATGGCAGAGTTTATAAACTGAAACAATAAACACATAGATGTAATGTTAAGAGAAAATAAATAAAAAGGATGATGACATAAGACTAGGCTCAGCCCTATTTTTCTTTTAGGCAAGATCAGAAGTGAACGGAATAAATAATAGGCTGGCTATAGCATTCTTATATTACTTCTATTGCCAAATATAGTCAGGTGTAGAATTGAGAACTTGTAGTAGAATAAAACAGAAAAAAGAGTAAAGCAGGTTGCATGAAACAATTTTGGTCTTCAGAGTTGTTTCAGGATTAATTAATTTTCACACTTGAATGTGCATGGAAAGGCGCACCAATCCCTTGTTTTAGAATTGTGTGAGCAAAATACTGTTTATAGGGCAGAAAAATTAAATACAGGTTAAACAAAGGAGATGAAAGGAAAAATGTAGAATATATAGATGGAGAAGAAAAGGAGTGAATATTAGGAAATAATGCCTATTAAGAAAGAGTATGCACCTCTCTGAGTGATACTACAGTCATACATTCAGCTGCAGTCCAGAAGCCATACTACTATGACCTGCCCTACACATGGAATGACAAGCCTGATACCTGCTTTTGGTTGCAGTATCCTGGCAGTACCACCTAGCTTGCTTTTGATTACTGGACTTTAGGATTCTCCAAAACTTTCACAAAAGGTACATGCACAGGAATTTAATACAAACTCCAAACGAAGGAGCTGCTCAAGGCAAAGGAATATTTTCTTAAATCTGGACAAACTCAAGGCACTTTGGAAAAAATAATTATTCATATGCTGTGACGAATAAATTATGATTTAGCTGTAAGAGGAAACAACTCAGTTGTTCCTGATCTTATCAAATACATGCTTAATTTTCAGTCTAAGCAAAACCTTTGTATTCCACTTACAATATCATCTACTGTTGAGATTTGGGAAGATTTGGTTTGGTTTGGGGTTTTTTTCTGAAGGCTCTCTGTCAAAGTAAGAGATAAGTGCTTGAAATCTTTGTTATTTCTCTGCTGCATTCTTTCCACCAAGTTTCACACAGTGGAATTTTGCTGCATGTGTATCCAGATTTGTATCTTTGCATGGTCAGAGATAAATTTACTTATTCCAATGAGCCAGTATGCTGTGGGTTATTTTCCCTCAAGTCTTGGAAAGGTCATTTGAGCAATTAGCTTGAAATAACTGAGTAGTTTCTTCAGCCTTGTTCTAAGTAATGGGCAATCAGGTATTTCCAGTCTTTAGCCTTCATTTGTTTACCTGACCAGTCATTCTGTGCCAGAAAGTATTACTTAGTGAAAACTGACTGCTAGCTCTTCTCAGTCTGAATTCCCTTTTTCTTTGCCCGGCTCTGGTCTGGGGTTATTCTCTTAGAAAAAGGGAAAATAAACAACAGAGCTGCCATGTCAGACACAGAGCTACTACACATCCACAGCTTTGCAGGCACATGCAGATTAGCTCTGGGAGGCAGGGGATGTACTGGAGAGAGGAAGAACACAGGAAGTATTCAGTCAGTTAAGGAGCATGTAAGACTATCCAGAGATATTCTCCAGTCCCAGGGGAATGTAAACAGCCCTGTGTATTTGCCCTGGTGTCAAGTTCATGATCTAGTTCTCTGAGGTATCTGAGATGTCTCTGAATTACCTGAGATACATAGCCTTTATGTAATTGCCCTTAGAGTTCATATTACAACCCTGGAAGTGTGTACAAGACTAAGACTAAGTATCTCTCATACAAACTTCAAATAGTGATCCATCTAGTTGTCCAAATTTCTGCTGTGGAAAAAATATATTTTCAAGATACAAATAGACTTTTAATAGCCTTTTAATAGCCTTAGTGTTTTGAACATTTGCTAGATAGGTTCTGCTTTGAAATTTGGAAATACAGAATTGAAATTGAATTCATGAAAATTGGTCACCAAACTCACTGGTTTTGGTTTGGTGGGTTTTTTTTGGTACTATAGGGTCAGAAAGTGGGGAAACGTTGAGTTTTGTTTGCTTACCCTTTCTGCTTTGTTCCTCTGTTTCTTTTCTGCATTTCCTCTGCAATCACAAGGGTTGAAAACATTTCCTTTTAATGAAAACTGAGATTCTTAAGTATCTTGAGCCTGAAGGAAAACACAAAAGACTAAGAAAGTAATCAACATTACTGAAATGCACAATTAACTATTTTTCAGTATTTAGGCAACCACATGAATAATGACAAATAGGAAAGGTTTCCACATACAGTGAGCGCACACATTTACTAAGAATTCAAGTAAATATTCTGTTTTCCAAGTAATCTGACAGCTTTTTCAGTAAAATAACATGATACCTCACTAAAAGCAATCTAATCAATAGACAGCAAAAGTTCAGTTTTAAAGCTCACCGTACTATTTAATTAATAAGAATAGATGAAGAAGTTTATCTGATTGAGGCAGAGACAGAAGACGGCTTCAGAAAAGTGTAAAGCAAGCAATTAAAGGCATGAGTCTAAGCTGACTTCAGATACATACAGTGGACATTGTTTTGTGTAAATAATAAGAAATTTCCTATAAAATAACTTCAAACATTATAATTTAGCTAGGTTTCTAACCAGTACTTTTTGTCCAGCATCTGAATGACAAGTAAACACGTATTTTCTTACCAACTTTTTGATTTTGTATTTTGATGTGTCCTGCATTCAGTTATATCCTTTCTGCCTCTGTGTATCTCTCATAGCAAGGTTGCATGGGTAACCTGAATATGTTAATTTTATCCAAGCAGATGTTCTCTTGAAACTCTACACCCATAGGGATTCACCGGTGACTGCATGCCTAGACATATGGACTGCTGTTTTGTGGATGTCCTAGGTCTCCTGTTCTGTAGTTTCTCAGCTTTGGAGCTATTTCAAGCATGTGAGTGAAAGGGAATTGGACACTGCATGTTGAAAACACAGTGTGTTTCCTGACTGTATTGAGAGTTAATTGTTGAAAGAGAAAGAAGTGAATTATGCTTTGCTAGTTTATAGGTTTAAAAGGACCATAAGCAGCAAGACATAGAGTTATACCAAAGAAAAGCACTAATCTGTTAAAATTACTGTTTCAGACTAATGCCCATGACATGTTATTGTATCTAATAATGGAAGTAGAGATTTTGGTGGTGGTGGTGGTGGTGTCCCCTTGTGAATAACTTATCTTAAAGGTGGGGATTTTTTTATCCTCGAAGGCAAGAACAACACTGGCAAGTACTCACAAAGTAAGGTCAAGAAGACTGAACAGTTTCAGCTGAAATAAAAATTCCAAGATCAGCAGAAGCGAGAGAAATTATTTCTCCTAGAGCATAATGGTTAAAATCAAGGGGATGGGGACAGGCTTTTCCCAGCCCTGCCTGGTGGGAGCATGAGAGACAGTGGCATCTCCTGGAACTAGAGAGGTTCAGGCTGGAGATATGGAATCAAAACCAAAATCCCTGTGAGGATCATGAAGCCCTGGAGTGGGTTGCCCAGAGAGGTTGTGGGATCCCTGAGCCTGGAGGTCAGCCTGCAAGACCTGAGTGGCCACAAGCCAGAGCATCCAGGTCTATATTCATTGTTGACCCTGCCCTGAGCCAGTGCAATTCTTTTCTCAGCGTGACATCAGGTGAAATGCCAAGAGACCAAGTATTGGCTTTTAACGCTGTTCCTCTCTGGTTTCTGGGAGCTGCCACAAGGCACCCATAGCAATGTATCTGGGCCCTGTGAAACTCTGGTGAGGCTGAATTGTAGCCTCTGAGTTTCTTAAAATATCCAATAGTGGACAGAAGTTCAAAAGTGCTGCAGTTCAAAAATGAAGAATTGGGAAACTTACATGCCCTCAAAGAGTAAGACCTCCAGTTAAATTACATGCCATGTATTTCAGGAATGGCCTTGGGAAACACTGACACTTTCTTCTTCCCATCTCCCCTAGCAGCTAGTGCTGGAATACTTGGTGGAATATTTTAGGCAGCCACATGGATTCTACAGATAGGTTCCATAATTTAGCGTCTCAGCATTCCAGTGTAATTATAAGTATGCTAGCTCACACCAAGACACAAAAGCAGAACTGAACAGATTAATATTTTTTTTTTACCAATGACATTTGGCCACAAAACATCTTTTTCATGGTTTTGCAACTAACCATTCTGACATGACATTCAAGACCTTCTTAAGTGCCCACTTTATGAAGAAAAGTAGCTAAATGCAAGGTAGTTACTTCTTCCTTATAGGTCGTATCAATAAATGGGTGTAGCAGTTACTGTAAGTGAACCAAAGCACGCCACTTAGGTTCGCTCCTTTGCAAGTGAGCTTCCCTACCAAGTCTACTCTAAAAATCCTGTGATGTGGCTTCTGCTCTCACACGCAACAGGGTACCTAAGGACGGAATGTAGCATGGAGCTCACAATGTTACTTGCCAAAACTCTTCCTTTTTTTTAGTGTGAAGAGTTTTGCATACACTGAAATTTATAACATACAACTACGAAATATGTACATTAATAGTAGATCATCTGGTTTTATACATTCTGCACAAAAATGCACTGAATTGGGCAGGTATTAAAATGTGACACAATTTGTATAATTTAAGACTTTATTACATAAATAAAAGAAGTACAATTGAAATATTTCAGTAAAAAAAAAAATTGTGTTGTTCATAACCTGTGTTTACAGATATTCTATACCAGCAGTATTTTGCGATGCATTTGAAGAAATGACACCATTTTAAGGCATTCTTTCAGTTGTCAGATTGTGTCAGAATGAAAGTGGCCTCCATGTCAGTCCAGCACAGTGGAGAGAAAGTAGCAGTTTCCCTGTGTGGTGATTGCTGGTTTGTTTGACACATGTAAAGGCTGAACAGAGTTGTGGGTTTTACCAGGATGGGAGCATAAGGATTACTTCCTCAGTGCTCTCCATGGGATTCCCAATGAGTCAAAGTAAGGGAAGAATAAACAAGAGCACTTTTCATCTATCTGTGCAGCAGAAGTTGCAGGACATGCAAGAAGGATTAGGCCTCATCCTGTGAAAGGGTAAAGCTATTTCCTAGACTGTTAGCTGTGCAGATGCTCAGTGAAGGTTCAGATCCTGACATACCAATCTTTTTTGTGACAGCTCGGAAAAGCCATCAGATTCTCAGAGTGTGGGGGGGATTTACAGCTGCAAAAATGTTGCACATCAGCCTGGTGTGAAATTCTCTGGGAGGGAGTTACCATAAAAGCAGTCTAAACTAATCAGAGAAACAGTTTAGCATGTACAAATTCCTCTCTGGCCACATCTCATTTTGGAATGTTTTTCTGCTTGTAGGACTGCAAAATGCCTTAGCTGGTGGCTTGTGCACAAGTCACTTTTTGCAGTTGAAGAAGGAATACTTGGCTAAGACGAGCACTGAAGATACGAGGAATGAGTCAGTGATAGTTGTCAGTAGAGAAGACCTAGGAAAGCGCGTAAGGTGAAGGCAAGCAAATGGTGATACCTTTGCAGCACCCTCACCCAGCAGTTTGCAGCTCAGAGACTTCCTGAGTGTGTCTTTATGTTTGATACCTCTCCAGCGTGCTTTTCTTTCTGGGCCTTGGATTCTGTCGGTTTGAACATTTGAAGAGCTTAGGATGCACAAAAATGGGCAGCAAGAAGTTCCGTTGCTTAATGACATGAGAACCACCTCCTGTTTACTTTAAATCATGCACCTGCTGCTCATATTTCATGCCACCTTTCTTTTCATGACACTGTTACCTGAAAAGGTGCAGATCCTTTGCAAGTTGTTTTTATTCAGGCAATCTGTCTTTCTTGCTTTGATGTGGGTCACTGTATCTGCCAGTCAGAAATTCTGGAGGTTCCCCACTGAACAAATGCTGTAAAAGGTTCATCCAGTTGCCAAGCCACATCTTTAGTCCATTTATTGTTTTTTCAGCTCTCTTGTCTTTCATTGCAAGTGCAGCTACCTCTAGATGAAATTTAATCAGAAGAGGGCAGTGTTTCATTGATTTTGACAAAAAGTTTCCCAACTTGGTATACTCTTATAGGGGAGTGGTACAGCTTGTGGGGCCCTCAGAACATCCTCTGATGAGGGTTTGCTTTTCAGCTCTGCACACTGTTTAGCTTCCAGAGCATGAAATAAGCAGGTTTACAAGCAATGAATAAATTTTTCCTTAACCTAATTAAAAATCATAACACCTCAAATTCAGGAAGATAATATCCTGGAGGATTTTCACTAGATCCTGGGGGAATTTTATAAGAGCACTTGCTACATGCAGTTAAAATTGCCTCAAGTGGCATAACTTTATGCAATCGCATAGAAATACATGCTCAGTTATAAACTTTCCATTTTTAGGGCTGTAAAGTGTCTCACCTGATGGCTAGTGATCTACTGGGTTTTTTGCAAGTCAAGGAGCTTCACTTCAGCAAAGGCAGTTATGGGGGAATGCAAAATATTGTAACTCCCCGGAACAGTCCCCTCCATTATACTTACAGTTAGGATTAGTCTGAGTGGGAAAACGGCATTTGACCCTGGACCCCAACATAAAACATGTACGTTGTGTGCACAGATATCTGAAAATACATACCCAGTCCTGTGTCCATTTGCAGCTACACGGGTTTGAAGGGTCGATGAGTCACATACATATGTCTGGTTGCAAGGAAAAAGACAATTTCTGAAAGCATCACTGGGGTGTCAGGGTGAAGCAGGGGTATTTTTTTTCATGTTTTTTGTCATTGTCCTTGCTATTTTTATATCAAACTACATACCAGGAATTTACTTGTCACTACAAGCAATGTATTCACTTGGATGGGTGTTTTTGCTCAGCTTTTGAGTTTTGTTAGTGTAGTTTTCAGCTATGAACTGGAAACATGCATACCCACAATGGATCTGTATTCATGAGATCAAAACTGATGTGAACACTGAGGCAGAGATGTAAGATGACTGCAGAAAGCAGTTGATCACAGTGCCAGTCTGTAGAAGGGAAGGGTATCCTGAGAGTCATTCTGATTCTGACAGATAAAGATAAATCATGCAGGAAATTTCTTAGAAGTGTGTGAAGTAAGGAATTTCTGTGGTATCTACTTCCAGGTTCTGGATGGTACTTCTCACTTTTTAAAGTTGCAGAGCGTTGTGTGGAAAGGACTAGCACGAGAAGTTCCATATTCCATATGTCTTTCTTTTATCTTTATCTTTTTAATACTTCCAGTTGAGAAAAATGCCACACTATTTAAAGTGAAAATATTTACAGAGTTTAGGGATTTATGGAGTTCTGGAGGCATCCCAATTAACATTGAGGTGCATAACCTTGGTGCTAAAAAAATGAGTGTATTATATGGTACATTTTCATGGGCCTATATTTACATGTACCTCTTAATATGTGTTTGATTGCATGCATGCCAGTTATCAAAAGGAATCCATACAAAAACATGTAGTCACCTGTTCTTGAAAGTCACACTACAAATATGTCTGACAAATTGAGAGTAAAATGCTAACTAATGTTGTTACGAGTATAGACCTGCTGAGCATGACTCTCGGTGAAATGCTTCTTGCTCGGAGTCACACTTGTGATTTCAATGTATAACACATGAATGCTGAGAAATAAACACCACCAAGAATTAATGCCAGGCACAGCCTGGGGCATTTGGAAGAGACTATAGGGCCTATTCACAAGGTCTGACCTCCTAGAATGAGACCATTTACAAAACTGCCTGAGGGAGAGTACTCCAGGTACATATGACAGTATCGTGCCAGTTGGTGAAAACCACCGTTGTGTTGTAAGACCCACAGCCCGTCTACAGCACAGAAAAAGCAGGACCTAACTATCTGATGTAATTTAACATGTCCCAGCAGAAATACAGAAGGGATTAGAATTAAGTGGTCTATGCAGTCTTAACTGTACCGTCTATTTTGAATCCCAGCCTTTGCATCCCTAACGGAACCACTGAGCATGATTTCTTTTTGGACGGGAGGAAGTATATGAGAAACTTTTTTTCCAGAAGTACCTTCTCAATAATATACACAAGAAAAACAAACACCATCTGTATTGAAGGCATTCGTATCAGCTCATAGAACTGGCTGTGACATGTTATTCTATCTAATAATGGAAGTAGAGATTTTGGTGGTGGTGGTGGTGGTGGTGGTGTCCCCTTGTGAATAACTTATCTTAAAGGTGTTTTTTTTTTAATCCTCGAAGGCAAGAACAACACTGGCAAGTACTCACAAAGTAAGGTCAAGAAGACTGAACAGTTTCAGCTGAAATAAAAATTCCAAGATCAGCAGAAGAGAGAGAAATTATTTCTCCTAGAGCATAATGATTAAAATTGTTTCTCCTAGAGCACAATGGTTATGGGTCTGTCCTAGCAGTCCTAGATTTCAGTCCATTTACTTAGCAGCAGAAACTGTCATACATCCTGGTATGTGTCCTGAGGATGGCTACTAAGTTGTGACGGTCTGACAAATAATAGTCAATGTGTCAAACATTCATTAAAGAACTTTGGTGGAAAAGATGCCTCTGTAAAAGCGCTGGAGTTGTGTGAACAGGACAATGTGGCTGGAGGAGAGGGCTCCACAGAGGGTGGGAACGCACTTCTCCAGGGCTGCAATTCCTTATCTTAAGTGACCATGAGAAGGAGCACAGCATATGCGCCCGGAAGAGAGGNTGGTGAAACCCTTTTCTTCTCTCTTTTTCCTTTTCTTTCTGTCTTTCTTTCTGTCTTTCTTTTTCACTCTTTTTCCTCTCTCTTTTCCACAGTCCCTACACCCCATCCTTTGAAACATAAACTGTTGACCAAGTCTGAGACTAGGAGTGGATCTAGCGGCCCCTGGGCTCCTCTTTGAGAAGGAGTCCAGAAAGCAAGGGGGTCTGCTCTGAATCTCGTGACTCAACAGGAGGGATCCCCTTCTGACACAGTTTCATGTTCCTTTTTCCACTTCTTTTTCTACACCTCCCTTCTCTTTTCAAACAGTGGCTTAATGACATGATGCAAGGTTCATATTGATAAATTCACTTGTAGTTGGGCAAGGTTAGCTAGGTTGAATAAATGTTGATTGTTATTTGAACTCCCCTGGTGTTGTTTCACCTTAATTCTGACAAAGGAAATCCACAAATCTGAGTCGCTCCAACTTTGGGACACGACATAAGTATAAGCAGCACAGAATTGTACTGCTTTCCTTCTTCATTTGTTTTGTATAAGCAAAATAAGATTATTAGAATAGCTTCTTTACACAACACAAATACTTTCACAGCATCGCAGAAGGCTTGATGTTGGAAGGGACCTCTGGATGCCATCTTGTCAAGGTGGCCTGCTGCAGCAGAGGCAGCTCGAGCCACTTAGCCAGGACCATGTCCAGATTGCTCTTCATTATCCCTGCTCCTGTCACCAAGCACCACCGGAGAGAGCCTAGCTCCGTCTTCTTTGCAGCCTCCCTTCAGACCTTTTGATACATTGATCAGATCCCCTCCGAGCCTTTTCTTCACCAGGCTAAACAGTCCCAGCAATCTCAGCCTTTCCTCAGAGGAGAGTCTCTTCAGTGCCTTAATCATCTTCATGGCCCTTTGCTGGACTCTCTCCAGCATGTGCATCTCTCTCTTGTACTGGGGAGCCCAGTAGTGGACGCAGCGCTCCAGGTGTGGCATCACCAGGGCCAAGCAGAGAGGAAGGACCACCTTCCTCGACCTGTTGGCAAAGCGCCTCCTAATGCAGCCCAGGACTCCCTTAGCGTTCCCTGTGGCAAGGGCACATCGTTGGCTCATGATCCACTTGGTGCCTACCAGGACCTTCAGGGCTTTTTCTGCAAAGCTCCTTTCCAGCTGGGCAGCCCGCCGCATGTGCTTGGTGCCTGACATTGTCCCTCCGAGGGGCAGGACTTTGCACTTCCCCTTGTTGAACTTGTTGGGGCTCCTGCCTTGGCAGGGTACAACCCTAGGTTGATGCAGAGAGCAGCACTGAGTCATGACTCTGCACAGGAGGAGGGATTTGGGTGCCACTGTAGCGAGGCTGCACCCAGCAGTGTGGGCTGGTATGAGAGCAGAGCCGTGGGACATGAGGGCAGAGCATGTGGTGAGGAGGAGGACGAGCCTGGGGTGATGAGTGGTGTGGCATGGACTGGTCCTGGAGAGCCCCTGGCTGGAAACATATGCCCTGGGAGCAGTATAGACCTATGAAAGAAGATAAATTGCCTAAAGGCAATTTATTTTCTTTGATAGCTCTAGACTGCTGAGAGCCTTCTGGTTGACTTGCAGGCCCCTGCTGCTGGCCCAGCCCTGGTATTGGCAGCTTCTGGGGACTAGGTCTAGTTTTGCCAGTGGGGTGGCCTCTTGGGGGGCTGGGAAGAGTCCTGGGAGCTGCCGGCCCTCCTCTTTGGGGGTCGCCATGGTCCCCCAGGTGAGCGGTCCCCATCGCAGCTAGGACTGGAGGGACCTGCCCCAGCCTCCCCCGGATCCTGGCGCAGCTCTTCTTGCTCCCCATGGGTGGGAACGGGGACACTGGGGGGGCTTCTGGGACCCGCCCGAAGAGCAGCGGTGGACGTGCTGGGGTGCTCCTCTTGGTCGGCTCCAGCTGGGCTGCCAGAGGGGCCTGGGCCAGGGGCAGGAGACCCCCTTTGGGAGGCAGCAGGACGAAGGGCAGCTGCAGGGCTGCCCTCCTGATCCTCATCAGCATGGCCAGCCCCGGAGCCCAGCAGGCGGTGGACATCCCTGCTGCAGCGTTGCATGGTGACATCAATAAGGTGTCAAACGAATGTCACCACACGATTCTGGAGGCTGACCTGCAGCAGCCCGACCAGGACCTCTTCGTCCAGCCCAAAGAGGCCCAGGACAGACAGGATGAGGTCCTCCAAGACAACCAGGGTGGAAGACTCCTCTACAAAGATCAGCCCCCGCTGCTGTTGCAGCCAGGGCAGTGTGAGAGTCTGAATTGGCCCCTAGAGCCATTTGTCTCAAAGATTATTAAACAAGGTCCTCTGGCTGATAAGGCCACTGACCATCTGTGAGAGACTAAGAGTCTGTCAGAAAAGCAGCATTGTCTCATCATTGTTATCAGGACGGAATGTGTGGTACAAGTCTCCTGGATGGCACCTCCCTAGAGCCATTGGCGATAACCACATAGTTTCTGTCAAAAGGATGGATTGCAACTGTTGCCATAACATTGACGAAGAAATCGTGAACTTTAGGCAAACTTTGCTTCATTATAATACCAAAACACACCTCCTGGTCGAAGGCTACCCGCCTCCAAGGCTGACCACGCCTCGGACCCTGACCCTGGGCCTGCGTGATAGCCTCGCTCGAGAAGGGTGGAGATATGCTAAGAAGGGCGGAGACTCCTGAGGCAGAGGTGGAGCAAGCTGTGTTAAAAGATTACTTCTGAACGACGGAAATTTGGGAGCTTCCCCCCACCAAGGACCACGACGATTGACAACGCAGCATCAGCTGAACCCGGGACCATTAGGACGTCGTGAGATCAGCGGTGGTAGCTATAACTTCTCTTTTTCTCCTCTCTCTCTAAACTTAACTTGACTTTTCTCCTTTCTTTCACCCATCTCTAACTACCGCATGCCTCTTCACGGGCAACACAATAAAGTTTTACTGTGTGATTATTGCCATCCCCTTTGGTGTTGGTCACCTTAATTTTGCACTTTCGAGATTGTAGCGAACGAACCATCACAAGTCCACCGAGTGGACCGTGACAGCATCACTTGTATATTTCAATCCTTTTATTATTACTGTTGTCAGTTCATTAGTGTTATTACTATCATTATTAGTTTCTTCTTTTCTGTTGTATTAAACCATTGTTGTCTCAACCCATGAGTTTTAGTTCTTTTCCCGATTTTCTCCCCCATTCCACTGGGTGTGTGGTGGGGGAAGTGAGTGAGTGGCTGCGTGGTGCTTAGTTGCTGGCTGGGGTTAAACCACGACACAGGTATACGTTTCTGCACGTGGCTGTACACTTCTGATTTAGCTGTTTACTTACTCTATGCAAAATAAACAAAATTGACATTTATTTACCATGCTTCTCCTGTTATGATTAATGCAAGTCCTTTGTGCATGAAACCAAATCAAAGTATTTTAGAGTGTGAAAATGATCACATACTAGTTTTCTCAAATACAGACCAAATGAATAAAAACATTTGAAGAAACTAACCTGTGTTAGTTACATATTCCTTTCTTAATAGCAAACTTCAAAATCACCTTTACTGTAAAAAACAAATTTATCAGTCCACATCTACCTGAACATAATTTTTCCAAGTTCTTTACCAGCGCATCTCAGGTTGCAAATAGGTCTTTTCACTGAATGCTAATAAACAGAGATAACTAAATACAGAGTTATGGTTTTAAGATTCTTTAAAATAGATAAACTTACAATTATGTAAGAGGAAAGCTCATGAACTTGTATAAACACGCTTTAAGGTTACCAGTACGCCTAACTGTAACTTAAGGTTTAGAATTACAACATTCATAAAATTTGCATAAAAATGCTTTCCATTTTAGCTGTGGCACACACCTTTTCTTATAAAGGTGTTATGGGTTTGTGTGGCGCAGCTTTCCT
>VYZV01038061.1:3315-18255 GCA_013401275.1 Pandion haliaetus | reverse complement strand
GAAACCACGACAACTTTCTAACTAGTCCTTCCCCTCAAAGCTTTTTCACATTTATAGGCAGATACGAAAATTATTTAAAATTATTTTCAGGTTTCCCTCAATGTCTGTATCAAATAACCACTAACGCGTACCACATCCTTACTTCCCCTTTAAATACCTCTATGCAACAAAATGCAACTTAATGTAGTATAAAAGCAGGAAGTTTTAGCAACTGTATTTGTTAATGACTTCAAAATTATGCTTCTAAAGATGATACTTGAGTGTCATCTAGCCCATGTATCATTGTTAAATATATAACTCATGTTTCAGTTCTCTCCAAATGTCTATTATTATGTAGGAAAATGTAGATCCAACTCAATAATAGTGGGCTGGATTTTTTCCTACTTGCTTCAGCAAAAATGGGATTTTTACTCATTATACTTTTTGATAAATCCAGGTAGAGTTTTCAAAAGCTGCATTACAACACAATAATTCTTTGTACTTAAAGATCACTAAGAAATTTTCTTGCTAGTATATATATAATTATATTAGAAATTTGCTTTTAAGTGCAATATTTTTTAATAAATTAAATATATATTAATAAGTTTTTCATTCAAAGTTAAATGAAGTTTTTAGGAAGACTGCCTCTATGGCAGTCAGTGTCACTGATAGCAAACCAAAAAGCTGATCCTGAGCAAAGTGATCCTAGTTTTCATCTAAAATAGAGTTCATGTCCAGCACGTTTCTGAAGCTATTATCCTCAGTTATTTAAAATGTGGGCTGCTGAATTTATTACTCATTATTCAACAAACTGTTACTTAAACCTTAGTCTTCCCCATAATCAATAGCAGTATTGAATCTCTTTTTTTTCTCTTTTTTTCTACAGGATTTTACCTAACTAATGGAATAACAGCATAACACCACCCTCAACTTTGGCAGTGCAGTGGGTGATCTAGTCTGATTGAGTAGAGATTTATTCTTTAAACCCTGTGACTTCCTATTATCTTGTTTTCATTGGCATTAGGCAAAAGGTGCTCCTGGGTAAAACTAATTTAAGCAGTTGAGAATTCAATTTTAGTCACTATTCTCTTTCAGTTTACATTCACTGATACAAGCCATTGTGCTAGAGATAGCGCTTTCATCTTCTCAAAAATCTTTGGCTGAATCGTCATCATCTTTATTAACACTGTGTTCTGGTTTCAGCTGGGGTACAGTTAATTGTTTTCCTAGTAGCTAGTACAGTGCTATGTTTTTGAGTTAGGTATGAGAAGAATCTTGATAACACACTGATGTTTTCAGCTGTTGCTAAGTAGTGTTTCGACTAAAGTCAAGGATTTTTCAGCTTCTCATGCCCACCCAGCAAGAAGGCTGGAGGGGCACAAGAAGTTGGGAGGAGACACAGCCAGGGCAGCTGACACAAACTGGCCAATGGGGTATTCCATACCGTGTGATGCAATGGCCAGTACATAAACTGGGGGGGAGTGGGATTGGGGCGATTGCCACTTGGGGACTAACTGGGCATCGGTTGGCAGGTGGTGAGCAATTGCATTGTGCATCACTTGTATATACCAATCCTTTTATCGTTACTCTTGTCATTTTATTAGTGTTATCATTATTAGTTTCTTCTTTTCTGTTGTATTAAACCATTCTTATCTCAACCCATGAGTTTTATTTTTCCCGATTCTCTCCCCCATCCCACTGGGTGGGGGGGGAAGTGAGTGAGCAGCTGCGTGAGGCTGGGGTTAAACCATGACACACTGGAAACTTAATTTTAAAATGGGGTGCAAGAAAGATTAAAATAATTTTGCAGAACAATTTGTATTGTTGTCTGAAGCACTAAAAGTTCAATAAAAATTGAGTAACATATTTATCGGAGGGGGAAGCTCCTATTTTAGCTCTCCTTTTAGTCATTATGCTTGAAGTTCCCATTAACCTTAAGAATGCCATCAGACAATTTTCTGATGGGATGAAATACTCCTCTAACAGAAAAGGCTAGATTTGGAGATGATGAATCCCATGAAAAGTGTTAGCAGGTTAGAAAATCTGACAGAACTAATACATCAACAGATCCAGTACAGCAGAGGGAGTGCCTGATTGGCATACAAAATTCAGGGAGACCTTTGTCAACATTATATCCTTCTCCCAACATCTTCTGTTACGATAACATTTTCTTGTCTCTACAAAAATAGCTCAAGAGCCTTGCATAAACCCACTATAAACCCAAAAGGTACCAAAATTCCTAAGAACAACTCTGCCAAAATCAGACTTTGCTTTCAAGTGCAGATACCTGTGATATCAAGCAGACACCTTGAAGACTACTGTGCAAGAAAGTTTCCATAACTTCATCTGCAAAACTGTGAACCAATATTTAGGAGATCAGGTACTTTCTGATTTTGTTTATTGTTCTTAACCTTTGGCAAGTTGTTTCTCTGTATGCTGGCTGTTAGTTATGTGCCTATTCTGAGGCAGCACAGCTGTCACAGTCACTGTAGTTGGATTGCCCTTCTGCGACGTGGTGACCACACGTTGAATTTTTTGTGATAATTATGAAAGGAAAGCCACCATCAACACAGAATAAGCTCATACGGAAACAAGCAAATGACTATTAATTGTCACAGCTTAAACAGAAGGACAGTAGAAAAGGCAAAGTTGGGCACTTGGGAAGCAGAAAGACAGCAGTCTCCTAACTATTCAGAAATGATGGAGGCAATTTAGAAAGGAAAAACACATGGCAGCCTGTCTGCAATGTGAACTGACTTCCAGTTTAGTAGCATTGAATTGGTACTTTAGGAGGATGAACTTAGGAGGCTGGATGAAAGCTGAAATTATTCTTATTTCCTAGAGAAAAAAAATAGGATTTCATCAGGAATTAAAATCCCTCATTTGAATGTCATGGAGCATAATTAAATACTTGTGGCTTTATATTTAATTGTTCTAAATTACAAAAGCCCAGCAAGGCAAGTGATGCATCAGTGGAGAATTAAGATGTTTCTTTTCAAGGAGCAGAGTGCAAACAACTGACCACACTGAGAAATATTGTCTTAAAGATTTTTTTTTTTTTCACTTGAAATTCATGTTTTTTTCCAGAGAGATTTTCAGTGGTAAAAAGGCATGTAGGGGTTCTGGTCTGCATTGTCTCTTAAATGACATTGAAACTGCTCTCCAGCTTTTTTTTTTTTTAAAACCCAGCCAGTGATAATTGTAGTTCCACTGTAACATCAATATTATTTTGTTTTAGTTAGACTATTTTTAAAGACTGAAAAAAATATGTAAAAGCATCAGAAATAGAAATTATTTTTCAAATGTAGATGATCCCTACTCTTGGGAGAGGAGTGTGAAGAAAAATAAAAAAGTTAACCTAATTATACTATTCTCATAAATTACCTGTGAAGAGGGGCTTCCTAAGGGATGAGAAAAATAAAACATACAATTGATTTTCAAGCTAGCTTTTATTTTTATTTTTCTCCTAATGTCTACATCATGTCCTATTCATGATAATGGCACTTAAAACTAAACAAGGGCTATTTTCTACAGCTTTTATGCCACCATAACAAAGTAACATGCATATCCACTCTGATTAATTTGGGTTTTTGCATATGAACATAAAAGGTTGCTACTGTTTTGTCAAGCATTCAAGGTACTGAACATTGGCAATATTTCTATTTTAAGTTATTTTTCATTCTGAATCTGTCTTAATTGGCTGAATCCTCAGCTGTTACACAACTGCATATAGTACAAATCAAGGTGGCAGAGACACAGACTGTTTATAATCTGATAGTGTGGAAAACAGGGGTAAGGGTCCTTACTGAAATGCTTATCGTGCCCTTATTGAAAAAGAAATAACAAAACAAAATCTAGGCCACTCAAAGGGAGCTGACAACTGAAAAATTTGAAAGCCATTTTATGAAGAGTTTATTTCTAAACATTTTTCCCTACTAACTTTTCCTATCATTCTATTGCAAAGTTTTCAGCTGTGACTTCATTTACTTTGTTAGAGATCAAAAATCATGTACATGAATGTATTCAGGTGGAAAAGGGCTCTGAAATCTAATCAGGTCCAACTGCTTTACAAATGGGATACAGAAATGGATGTGATAAAGGCTGCCATAAGCTAAGTTTCCTTTTATACTTTCAAGCACAGCTTCTCTGTTCTGTCTTCTTCTCCATAACTTTATTTGATTAAGTAGTTCTATTCTGATTTTATACTAAAACCAATGAACAATTGAAGTTTAGTCTATGTTAGTGTGAGGGTCTCAGTCTGCCATGGGGCAAATTCTGCTCAGTGTCAAGGGCATAACTAAAGGCAGAGAATGGGCTCATTTTATGTTCCAGTTCCATAAAAAAAATCAAAGTTGTTCAGTAGCAAATATCTTTTCTACCCAAATATCCTATTAATTAAAGGACTGTGCTCTACTCTTTTCCTCCAGGACCCCAAACCTCATAAATTTTGGTTCTTTGGGAAAATTAGAGTGGGTTCAAAGTGATCTCAAATTCATTTCTCCCTAATCGGTTAGCTCATTAAGCAACTTTAACCACCTTATGTAACAGCTTTTATGTTAAATAAATTATAATAAGGAATCAATAGTAAAGCTAGGCTGATCAGGGAGAGGATCAAAGCTTTATACACAGATTATTGGCTGAATGTCCTTGGAGTATGATCCCTATGAAATTAAGGACAGATGCTTAATAGTCTACAAAGTGATTTTTATATTACAAGTACACAGACACGTGACTAGTCTCGTGTGCCTATGTGTTTTCAGAGATGCAAGTACAGGTCAACACTTAAATATGCATGTGTTCTTCACACCTCAAGCTAATTAAATCCTATTCTTTGGCATGTTCAAATTTTTAATGAATTAGTAGATAATAGCATAAACAAAACACTTCTAAACTGTTTTTTTCTTAAATAACTCTTTTTTTGATGCTACATAACCTTTCACATAGTCTTTCCTTCACCATTTATGTTCTCTAATATATGATTAAATAGTACCAAGGAAAGTTTATAATTTTCCAGCAGCACTTAAAATAAGGTTTCTTTTCTGGGAAA
Source organism: Pandion haliaetus (assembly GCA_013401275.1). Taxonomy (NCBI): domain Eukaryota; kingdom Metazoa; phylum Chordata; class Aves; order Accipitriformes; family Pandionidae; genus Pandion; species Pandion haliaetus. The sequence goes on along the minus strand of VYZV01038061.1, from coordinate 13,229 downwards.
TTAAACAATGTTCAGTTTGGTATTTAATATCTAATGGAAGTTATAAATGTGCAGATTCTTGTGTGCAAGAAGGGGGGGGGAACAGGAGGAAAAATGTTAAAGTTGTTTTGTAGAAAAAAGTTACTCAGAACATGAACAATCTTTGGTTAAAGTTCTACTCTAGAGTGCAGCTTTCTAAAACAGCATTACGGGGCTCAGCTTTTATTTTCTCAGTGATGTGCAGATAATATCTGTTTTGTGTACAAGTGGAAGGACAGTTTATTCTAACTGCCAGCGCAGCTCGGCTTATGACCTAAAAACCAAGAAGGTTTGGTTTGGTTTGGTTTTACTTTCTCATGCTTGTTTTTTTTAGTCCTGACTCAGGTATCACTAGTAATAAAGTTTCTGTAACTGGAATTTGGCTTCTAAATTGGTTGATGACATGGGAGGCAGAATAGAATAAGCCATTCTTTTCTTCCATAGTCTACTTTAAAGCAAATAAATCTATTGAAAGCTTTCTTACTAAAAGCAACAGATAGATTCTGAATGCCTAGGAGCAAGTGTCTTCAGAAGAGAACTGACCCTAGACGGTTCCAAGAGATGTTAAGCCCTCACAACACTCAGCCTTAGTCACCCTTGCTTCCTTGCACCACTTGATATTATTCCTTTCTGTTCTCAAAATGAGAAAACAGCTCATGGGAATTGTTTCTTTGCTGTACCCAAGCAATCAAGCTTCAGAAACAAATGAAAACAACAGAACAAGTGGAAACAGAACAGCTCACTTTCTCTGTAACTTTATATTTTATTGCCCTTTCACAGCAAACTCTTGTCTTGTCACCTGCTATATTCAGTCATCTAGTGGGGAAAGGGCACTTCCCAGTCAGACTCTCTGCTACACACAGGGGCTGGAGTATAACTCCTACTCTGCTTTCCTGCTGTTAGAAAAGGTCGTTCAGTCTTAGTAATGGTTATAATAAAAGAGACATTTTCATTCAGAGTCCAATTGTTTTCCATTTTTGGTTCATTCAAACCCATATTCTAAGATCAACATGCTTAATCGTTCTTTCATGTGGTTCACAGGTTGGCAGTTTTAACTTCAGAATCACAATATTAAGTAATGCTCCCTCAACTGGGCACTGTGGCTAGCCATCTTGATTTTTATATCCTGTACCTTCCGTGTTTCCCTAACTTGTTGGTCCATTATTCAGTTATTGAGCAGTGAAAGTTATGTTTACAGATCTCTGCTGTTCAAAGCCTCTCTCCACAAACCGTTCATTGCTAACATATATACAGAAAAGCTTTTGCTGCATGTATGATGCCAGGGAATCAGGCAGGAGACTTTCAAATACTGTGATAAAGATGACACTTTCTAATAGATGTGAAAATACTGTTTCCAAGGATCTAATCTAGTATGTCCAGATCAGTGCTATTCAACTTTGAATTATCATGTATGCCATAACAACAGTCAGCCCTAAGGCTGATCTGCAATCTTAATTAAACTGTTGTGAAGTCAGTTCACAATAATGAATTAATTATCTGTGGTAGTGTCCCTAAATTTCAGAGAAAGATCCATTCTACAACTGGCATGGACTCAGCAGACATGCGTAGGTGATTATCAAGGCTGAGCTGACAGCTAAATAATTTTTTATGCTGCATATACCCAGTCAGGTCCAGTTGCTGCTGCTCGAAATCCAATCATGCAAAAATGCTTTTATTCTCTCTCTGAACTGAGTTTATGAAGATTCATACAGCAGATGGTAATGGATCTGTTAAAAAGTTCTCAACAATGTCTGCCTTGTACAGAAGATTCACATTGGAACTAAACAAAGTTTTAGACCTTCTGTATATCTTTAAAAAGCATACAGGTATGCATGTTATGGTTGGAGACTTTGAAAATTAGTTCTGGTTTGTTTCTTAGAGCTTTATTGTACTGAGTAAATCTGGGTAATAGCAGAAAAATAATGTGTAAGTATAATACGTACTAATGTGCAAATATCAGTTTTTAGTTCAACATCTGTAGAGAGAAGCAGTCAACAGATAAAAAACTATCTTCTCACACATATAAGTCAGCAATAAACAAAACTTTTTGAGTTATTGTTAATTAGAAACTTAGGTCATAAGAATGACTATGATTCCCAAATACTGCCACCAGCATAATGTATCAACACTTCTCTTTTCATGTTTATAGCTTCTTCTTCCACTTACCCTCAGCCTCAAAAGTTGTTGAACAACAGGGGTTTATACAGTTTCATAAGGGAAATAGAACATGATAGATATTGTAATTCCTTTTGTCCTGGTCTGAGTTTGGTTATCCTCCCCCTAGTCAGACTGCAAAATGAAGTCCCATGAACCTGTGAGATACAACCTTCCCTTACAGGGAAGTCCTACTCGGTGCATTATCTGTCTGCCACCAATGAGAAGTACCGCTGTGCTGTTGTACGTAGCCTGAGGTCCCCTTCATGCACCTAGTCCTAGTCCAGGGTGGGTTGGGATCTCTCTTTCACTTAGATTGTTTGGGTTAGAAGTGCCACACTGATCCACACTGGGAATTGCATGTCCAGTCTTCATTTTGTTCAAGTTTCTTTGCATCAGTGATTCAACGTTTTGTAAGGAACTATATCCTTTTACTTATTTCAAGCCTTCCACCATTTAATTATCTCTTTGTTCTTACAGAACCAGGACAGGAAATGGTTTTTTGTTTTTTCATCTATGCTCTTTTGATCATTCATTATTTTATATACATTTCTGATTTCTCTTTTTCCCTTTCAGAAAAAAAATCCCAATCTTTTCATGTTCTTATTATTTTTTTCCATGCCCTTGAGCGTTCTTATTTTCTCTGAATTCCCTGTATTTCTCCCTTTATTTATTTGTTACAGTGATTACCAAATTCATTCTGTATTTTACAAATTATTTACAAGTATTTGGCAACCTCTGTATTCCCAACTGAAAAGTTTCTTCACTTTTTTTAATACAGTGAGCAGATTATTTTTCTGAAACTGCATAACTGATTTATTAATCATTTATGTTTGGATATTTGTCATTATAGTCCTTGTAAAACCTCCATCAAACAGCTGAAGGGCAGATCTCCTGTGTGAATAGACAAAATGTGAATAGATCAAATACATCCTATGAATAATATTACAGCCAAATGGTAACTTTCAATGGGACAGACTATTCAGAGATGGAGACATTTTTGAAAATAAGACTCTGTGACCTAAGTAATTTAAAAGTTTATCAAAATTAAGGTTTTTAAATTCTTAGATTATAAAAAAGAATAAATCTTTTCAGCCATTTATTGCAATATATTTAATAGCTGAATAAATTCAGTGTGAATGATTTCAATGCAGAACGAAAGGAACACATTGAACAGTACATTCATAAGACACAAATTTTCAAAATTAGATACTTACATTAGACTTCCTAATTCTTGTTGGATACCAAGGGTGGGGGGAGGCAATTAAAAAAAAATTACACAGGCATCTTACATAGCCATTTCCAGGGATTTTAGAAAATGCCTGAAAGGCATCTAGTGTCTTTCAAGTTCAAAGTGATACCTAAGTCATTTAACCATTGTTATGGGTTTGTGTAGCACAGTTTTCTTTGGTGGTGGGGGAGGGGGCCGCAGAGGTGGCTCCTGTAAGAAGCTGCTGGAAGCTTCCCTGGCGCCAAAGAATCGGACCCGCCCCTGCAGCCCAGACAGGGAGTGACGATGGCAGCGCCTTTGGGAGAACAGATTTAAGAAGGGGAACCGGCAGTGAATAGGGGGATTGGAACGTGAGAGGAACCCCTCTGCAGATACTGAGGTCAGTGAAGAAGGAGGGGGAGGAGGGGCACCTGAGGAGGCTGATGGCCCTGCAGCCCATGGTGAGAAGGCAGGCTGTCCCCCTGCAGCCCATGGAGGTGAACGGTGGAGCGGAGGCTCCCCAAGATGGCCGTAACTCCATGGTAAAAACCGCGCTGGAGCAGTGTGAGACTGGAGAGCAGCGCGCGGAAAGGACCCGCGCCAGGGAAGTTCGGGAAGAACTGAAGCCCGCGGAAAGGACTCACCTTGGAGAAGTCGGTGAAGGACTGTCTCCGGTGGGAGGGACCCCACGGTGGAGCAGGGGACGAGTGAGGAATCTTCCCCGAGGAAACGAGCAGCAGAGACAAGGTGTGGTGAGCTGACTCAACCCCCATCCCATGTTCCCCTGCACCGCCGGGGAGAGGAGGTAGAAAGCACCAGGAATGGAGCTGAGCCGGGAAGGCGGGGGGAGGTGTTCTGATGTTTGGTTTCCCTTCCCAATACCCTTGTTTTTTATTTGATTTGTAGTAAATTAAATTGATTTTGTTTCTTCCCCAAGCCGAGCCTGTCTTTTGCCCGTGACCATAAGTGGGGAGTGATCCCTCCCAGTCCTTGTTTCGACCCATGAGCCTGCCTTTGGATTTTGTCCTCATCCCAACGTGGCCAGGTGTGGGGGTGGGGGGGTGAGTGAGCGGCTTCGTGGTGCTTTGTTACCAGCTGAGCTGAAACCACGACAATCATCTTCAGACATTTTAGCCTTAAAGGAACGGCATGTTACACAAAGATGCAGCTCCTTCTACTGAAACTGAAAACATGGGTTCAGGATTGTAATTTTAAACAGTAATTTAAAAGATGAAATGTTAAACAATTAATAATCTGACCAGCCTTAGCCACAAAATAACCTTTCCTACCCCTTCTTTCCTTCTCCTTTTGGTTTCTCCAGTATTTCTCTGTAAAACTATAAGTCTCTTCAAAAAAATGAAACAGGCAGTAGATATTCAGAGGTATTATTAATGTTCCTGTCACAGTAGTTTCTTGTCCACTGGGAAATTGTTCATTTATGGTGAACCAGACCTCTACTATAGATAGAGCTTTGCAAGCTAAAAATATTTCCCTTCTCAATAATAAAGAAAGGACTTTGAAATAATATGTTAAAAATGTCATTGAAGGCACTGTAGATGACTAATGAGTGACTTGAAAAGGATGAGTGCAATGTTTAGCCTTATAAGATTATTTATTGATTGGACTTTTACCATATCTATTTTTGATTGACCTTTTCTGAAATATAAAAATTACTCTGTGTCTGTCACCATATTTATGACGTTTTGGTGATAGTGATTAATGGCTAAACAAAGATATACCACTAAAGATTTGTTCTCTTTTCTTATTATTTTTTAAGGGGGAAATAAGTCACTACTACCAATACTACATCTATGCTAATGACAGTCTGCAGACTCAGAGTTACTTGCAGGTCTCAGTCTTGTTTGTTTTATCACAAACTCGGTATCTGTGAATTTGTTTTTAAACAGAAAACCCAACAATTTCTATGAAGAATGTCTTGTGCTTAAAATTTCCATTTTATCATTATATTGGTTAAAAGTGTAGACTAATTTTATTTACACCACAATCTGATTTATTTAGCAAAACAATTCATAATAAACCCTTCACAGGAAAGAAAGAAATTAGGATAGTTAGAAATAATATGAACATTTGAGAGGTAAAGCAAAACAAACCCACAACTTTGTTTCCTCCTCTTGGTAAAAAGAAGCAAGGAGAGGCAGTTCCAATTTTTAATACAATATGCAAGGAATAAAACATTTTTGATAGCTCAGCAGCAGGCAGAGACTTTATATTTAAATGAGTAGATGACACTGAGCAGGAATTGGTATGATTATGCCTTTCTGGTGGGTGATAACTGGTGAAACAGTCTAATGCTCATGAAGCAAAACTGGTGACAAAGGTGAGAAGAATGCACTGGCAAGACCAAAATGACAGTGGAGGAGAATATGCATCTATATGCGCATGTGGAAAATATCTCTGATAACTTATTGGTCAAATCTGCTTAATGTGTATGAAATTCTAGGAGAAACCTAGTAAAAATGAATAAACTAAGGTAGAAATTTTCATATCTAATATTGAGTGGAAAAAAAATCTCAGGTAAAATCACTTACATTTTACAAATACTGAGATGGTAAAAAGGCAGAAATAAAAAACATACTGTTTTCTGTGAGACTACCCAACTTTTAATGTAGAATTCATACTCTTGAATTCTGTGCCACTTTTCATTTTTTGTTTAGATTAGTGTTTTTCACATGTTTATAAGTACTGTCTCTCTGCTTCCAGAAACCATAATTTTATACTTGACAATTTTCTCAATTATTTGGTTCTTGATGGCAGGTAGTTTCCTTCTTTCTTTCCCTCTGCCTTTCTCTCTTCCTCTCCATTTTTATCTCCTCTCCTCCCCTCTCCTCTCCTGTCAATGTGTGGGCTTCTACTCCTGCAAAATCGGGATAATTTGATTTAGTCACATCTGCAATGAAAGAGAATTCACATGAAGAGTTAGAGTGTTTCAGCTGACATGCAATAGCTTTTTAACCTTCAGCAACTTGTTTGTGTGTCTGAGTCTTTATATTTATTTCTAAGCTTTTTTCATTTTACAAGCCTAGTGGAGTTGGTGTATTGTATTCCTTCTCTTGTTGGAGGTACTTAACCATACACCAAAGTTTATTCCTCCGTAGTCTCACTGAAACTATCAGGACAGTTTACATACCTAAGCTTCAACAAGAGCTTTATAAATCTGATTTCTCTGAGGGGCATAGATATCACATCATCTACTTCATAGTCTCAAAACCGCCTTTCAGCAACCACATTGTTCTCTGTCTGCCTCAGTTTCCATGCTGTCTCATTTGTCTTCCTTTCCTAGGAGACATCTACAAGGCTACACAGTTACTGCAACCACTGGTGGACCTCAAAACACTCAAATGTGCTTGCCAAAATAGGCAACTCATTCCTCTCTTGGCAGGAGTGCTGAGTTGCATTTGTGTGCTGGTTTTGGCTGGGATAGAGTTAATTTTCTTCATAGTAGCTGGTATGGGGCTATGTTTTGGATTTGTGCTGAAAACAGTGTTGATAACACAGGGATGTTTTCCTTACTGCTGAGCAGGGCTTACACAGAGCCAAGGTCTTTTCTGCTCCTCACCCCACCCTACCAGCGAGCAGGTTGGGGGTGCACAAGAAGTTGGAAGGGGACACAGCTGGGACAGCTGACCCCAGCTGACCAAAGGGATATTCCAGACCATATGACCTCATACTCAGTATATAAAGCTGGAGGAAGAAGGAGGAAGGTGGGGATGTTTGGAGTGATGGCATTTGTCTTCCCAAGTGACCATTACGTGTGATGGAGGCCTTCTTTCCTGGAGATGGCTGAACACCTGCCTGCTGATGGGAAGTGGTGAATGGATTCCTTGTTTTGCTTTGCTCGCATGTGTGCCTTTTGCTTTACCTGTTAAACTGCCTTTATCTCAGCCCATGAGTTTTTCTCACTTTTACCCTTCTGATTCTCTTCCCCCATCCCACTGTGAGGGAAGTGATCGAGCAGCTGCCTGGTGCTTAGCTGCCAGCTGGGGTTCAACCACAACAGTTTGTCTGCTCAGAGCACAGCTGAACTCTGCAGGTGCCTGCATGCCACTATGAGCCACGTGGAACCGTTGTGCGTGAGGTAAGCATCCAAAGCTTAGACAGCAAGAGGAATTTGAGCCCTGGTCTCTGAAATGCTAACTGGTCTTCTAAGGTGAAGGATTCTCAGAGATAGAGCTGTCCTTATTGCCTAAAAGAATATCAGTGTGCGAGAGAGGAGAAAGAAAGACTAACTCTGCTCTTCAAGGCACTTGTCAGGGTTATGCAACATAGGGATTCATGGAGGTTCTAGTCCCAGGAAACTTGGGATAGTTATGCAGAAGTGATCCAGTTTTCAGTGGAGTCACTGGAAAAAACATATCTCAGGATGCCCCATGATATCTGAGGTTTGCACATACACAGGGAAAAGAAATTCAAGTTTTGGCTCCAAATCTCTTCCATGTGACAAGTAAATATTGTTCCTTGTGAGCAGTGCCATTGGGGGTTGCTTTTATTTTTCATGGATGAAGGGAAACTATGAAAACGTCTTAATGTAAGAAAATTCAAACCTTAAGGGGAGGGATCTTTGTGGCAGGCAGGAAGGCACGTACCTCTGCTTAGAACAGAAGTTTAGGAACCCGAGTCATACTCTTTTTTTTCTGTTTTATACCCAGAACATCTGTGAATCTTTTCACAGCCTCTTAGCTCTTACCATGAGATCTTCTTCTGTCTGAGAAGTTTGGTTTGCCAGATGTCCCCTTAAATTAGGATATGCAATGCTGATTTTACCCTGCCTTAATACTTCTTTTAGGAAATGATCCAAGGATATGTAGATATCATGTCAGATTAACACAGCCTCAGGTACTATATGCCAGAAGAACCACTACCCTGTTCACCTATACTCCTCTAGTGCTCAGTAAATGCAATGTAGTTAAACATAGTTAGGTTGGAAAGTAAAGAAGGGTCAGCAGTGTTCTGCACCTGACTTTGACCAAAAGGCACTCTTGGGAACTGTTACCCTGACTCAGCTGACACACAGTAACTAAACTGTGAGAATGTCATTGTATGCAAATCCTTAAAATGCTTCCTAAATCTCTCAGAAAGATCCTAGAAGAACAGTGTCTGTCAATACCTCTGTACTACTTTCCTGACTGCTCAATACTTCCACAATTATAACCAGATTTCTTCCTCAGTTCAGTACTAGACTCATCACTCTTGCTCTCCTCCACAGCTATGAGACATGATCCGGATTCTCCTCCTATTGTGAAGCATGTCAGAGTATGTGCCTGTCTGATGAACAATACCAGACTAGTGTCTTATCTTTCTACAATTGCACATACTCGGTTGTGAGGATGTAAGGGAATTGAGTTAGAGATGTCCTGTATAACCCTGTGAAGATTAATGTACACTGCTGAATCTCTGACTACAGGAGTTCCCACTGGACGACAGGATGGGAAGAGTAGGATATTATGTTATCTATGGCCATGACATTATGTCCCAGTTTCACATACCACGATACAAAGCAATCGTTTTACTCTGAGAGAAGTTACTTGCAGGGATGCTGTAGAAGGAATATCAGAAAGGTAAAAATTATTTGATCAGAATGAAGCATCCCAAGCTTCTTCCTAAGAAAGGCTGTAGTTTGGCAATTACATTATACAGCTTCATGGAGACTAGCACCTTGCAGATATGTGCTAACCTGCACAGTTCTGAATGTCAGATGTTTTTAGTAGTTCTCACTTCCACCTAGTTTCCAGACCTTCTATAAAATCTTGACATGGTTGTTCAATGTATTTCTGCTGTGATTCCTGACATTTTTCGTGATCATACATAGAGCTGGATTAAAAAACAGTAAATACAATGCTTACTTGCATTATTTCTCTTAGATGTCAGACTGTCTCCTTCACATCCTTTTACATCCCCTGTTCTGCCCCTTTTCTTTTGTGGTGACCTTCAGAGTGGCTCTACTTTGCTGTTGGTCTTCATTGTCACAGGGTTTGTTAACGTGTGGTTTGAGGCTCTTATTTCCATATCTAGAGCTGGCAGAGGAGGTTTCAACCTGAAGTTGCTTTAATGATAAAGCAATGTCTTCTCAGCAAATGAAGGGCAGCTTGGAAAGGCAATGAAAAGTAGAAAAAAATGGCCTGTTGCATAGGCTGCATTGGATTTTAGGTCCACTCCTGCTAGCTTTTACCCTGTCATATATTGGAGGAGGGGTGTATTAATTTGGTTTTAAGTGGAATTTTAGTATTATAGAATAAAAACTTTTTCTGTGGTAAGAAAGGTTTGTGAAACTAATGCATGAGAGAGAGCACGAGATGAATAAAGAGGATTTTGTTTCCACAAAAACCCTAAAAAGACAATTTTTATGTGGTTGCACACTGGAAAAAAAAAGCCTTGGATGCAGTGCAGATAGCTTGAGTCTCTATCACACTACCTATACCGAGCCATCAGAAAGCTCCTCTAATTTTGTTCTTTTTTTCTTTCTGTAACACTTTTTAGCCTCCTGCAAAAAGAGATTAAAGGGGAAGCAGCTCCG
>VYZV01038059.1:28400-41432 GCA_013401275.1 Pandion haliaetus | reverse complement strand
TCTCTTCTGTGTCTCAGTTTCTTCTCCCGTAAGAAAGGAACACACTTACTTAGTTGCTCTGTCTCCACGGGCTGCTGTGATACATAATTAATCTTTATAAATCATTTACTGATCTTTGAAGTAAAGGGACTGTATTTTTTTTAAGGGTACAAAGCAGCAGTAACAATAAAAAAGGAACATAGAAAAAGAATATTAGTTAATTCCTAACAATAGACTTTCTTCCTGTATCATCTGCTAGGACACTGCTGCATCTTTTAGCATTATATAACATGCTGCTTTTGTTCTGTGTCACAGTGATTGAAGTATTGCGGCTCAGCCAGAAGCAGCAGCCCATACTGCACGTCTAAAACATCCCGAACTTGGAGGTAAGAATATGGCTGCCACAGAAATGAAGAGAAATCAGGGGAACGATGANAGGGGAACGATGAGCTGCCATGTCTTAGTAATTATGCTCTGTGGAAAGAGTGTTTTTATGAAAAAGTACAGCAGAGGTGTCTGAGTCTGCAGGAGACAAAGGTGAAGATGATTCGTGCACAAAAGGCAAAAGAAGAAAAGGTAAAGAAGAGGGAACCCTGTGATTGGCTGTCCAAAGAGTGGTTCAGTGCAGAGAAGGAGTCACTAGATACGCGCATCTATTTGCTTGACAAACTCCTACCTACATTAATCCCAGGAATGGAAAAACTGTTAATGGAAGTNAAAAACTGTTAATGGAAGTGGAAAGAAAGAATGTGCTTGCACCAGACAAAGAACCAACCAAATTTAACCCCATTTGTTTTCTTGGAGAATATCTGATGAGACATAATCCTCAGTATAGTACTTCTACAAAACCAAGCGCGTACCTGAGAGGAATGAAGATGGTCACGGAGGAGCTAAAAACTGAGATGCCAGGTACAACATCACAGAGGTGAGAGAGTTGAAGGTGTGGCTGGTCACAAGACCAGAGCTGGTGTCTTGGTCTCTGTTTTATGAAAGGAATGGTGTGACTGCAGCCTGGCTCATGAAGTGTCAAACAAAATGAACCCTGTGGACTACAGTGCCAGAGATGGTAGTGTTCTCTCTTAAAAACTTGAGAAGCAAGACAAATGCCAGACCACGTCACACAAAATGAAACACTAGTTATTCCTGTTTAAGGCATATTCTGCCCTTCACAAGTATATAATTCCTCTTTAGACTCAATTACATATGTGGAATGCAAACTGCTCTCAAACCAGTCTAGGTTAGTGACAGCAGTTCTTTAGGACAGGTGCTAGTATCAAACGTCTATGGACTCTTCAGATAATTTCTTCTATATTCTTCCAAACTTAATAAAAATATAACCTTTTTTTCCTCCTTCAGGATGGTTTCTCTTGACCAAACCAACAACAGTGTCATCCTGGCACATTGTAGAAACTCCTTCTCTTAGAATTTTTACTTAGGCTTTCCATTCAGATTCTTTTTTCCCTTTAAAGTAGAAACTGTTTTGTATTTTATTATGATGCTTATTTCTGGGGTGTATTCTAGGCTGCCTGCTTTAGTGTAATACTTAATGAATATTGGAAGGGGGTTCCATGATATGTTATAATATGCTAAGGTTAGAATGTGAGTGCATTAGGTGAACAATAATGCTTTCATTTTCATTGCTCTGTTCAGAAAAATATAGAATTGAACATTTGCGTCTATAGATGATCCAGAGGTGATTGTGAATGATGTCAAAACTACTCATTCACTACTAGATCACTTTATTTGATGTCTGTGTTTGTAGAATAATGACTTCTATTTGAATGGCTGTCTCTTCTATTTGCATAAGTAGTACATACAGCTTGAAAATTGGTTTCAGTGTCAGGAATTAGGGAAGTAAAATGTTGACATGTCTTCTGCATAAACTCTAAATGAAGGTAATTGAAGTTCCCAGTATTATAATGAATAAAATAATGTGTTAAATCTCTCTCTACTCCTCTGAGTTTCTCTACTTTTCTACTCCACATACTGTTACAGTCCAAAGGAACATGCTTTGTGTGAATACAAATAAAGCAGTGTGATAAGTGAATTTCATACAGTCACTTAACCTCCTTTTTCCCCACAGATAAAAGGAATTATAACTGACTGATCATGGTCAGTGTGTAAGAGCTCAGCTTTTTCGTTTTTCTTCATAAGCAGACATACAGTATTACGACCAGAGCTGGTAAAAGATTTTCAATTTTATTTTTCATTTTTTAAACGCCAGTGCACTGAAACAAATGATCTGGGGAAACATCTTCTTTTATGGTGAGCTTTCACTCAAGCACAGACTGTTCTGGGGGAATGTTTAGAATGCCAGCCTTGCCACACCTTTGTTTTGGGGACTGTTTCACCATTCGTATTGCTTCACAGGGGGACACCTGGATGCAGGAAGTTCAGAACCATATTGTATTTTTATTTTGCAAAAGAAATTGAATTAAAATACATAAAGTTTCCTGGGGTTTTGGATTGGGTTTTTTGTTTGGGTTTGGTTGCTGGTTTGGGGTTTTTTTCCTGCTAAAATGCTCTTAGCTTTCATTGTGAATCAGAGTTTATTTCTGGAGAGGTCAGATTTTCCTGTAGAATGTAAAGTGTTGGCTACTGGTGACTTGTTATCTTGGCCTTGGTTGTTAAGTCCATGTTTACATTTGGAGACAGGTTCTCAATTTGTAGCTATGAGAGCTGATGCAAAGGAAGTGACTATCAAGACTCGTAGAAATCAATCTCTCTGTAGACAGCTTTGCCACGGGGGTTTATGTAGCCATAGCTGTAGCAGGTTTTGCAAATCCACTGGTAGTAGTATCATGGGATTTGCATTCACAGCAGCTCAGGATTTACATATTTGTGATGGCTGTATTGTGGGATTTGCATAGGATTCTTAAACCACAGCAGCACAGAGGATTTTACCGACACCATGTAGCACTGAAGCTCCTAATGTGACTCACTGGCTTTCTAAACAGGAAAAAATGTTACAAAAGAAATGCCAGTCTGTTCTCAAAAGCTCTTACATAAGCACCAGAAAGATGAGGAGTGGAATTCTGGCCCCAGTGAATCTCCCAGGAGCCTTGACATTACTTTCAGGAAAGGCGGGATTTCACCACAGGTTCTTACCTAAAGCTTACCAGTCCTCAGAGAGCTCTCTCAGGCTTCCTCCAGTCTCTCCTTAACTGCCACCTGACCAGAAGTCAAGGCATGCAGGAGAACAGATGGGAGAAATTCCTTATCCAAATGGATTGATACCTGAAAGAGAGACTTTATTTGTCCAGGGATGGTAGTCCTTCCATCTGAGTCACCCATCCTTGTGTGGGAGTTAGGCAGCTGTCTTCCTGAAGAAGCATGTTTCATTCTGCAGGGACAAGTCACCCCCACTGCCATCTCATCTTTGCTGGAAATGTCTAATACTGAAATGATCTCACTTTGAAACGGGTGCCCAGTGCTGCTATAATCTGTTTTGCTGTTATTGTCTAGGGAGGAAGCATTTTGTCCTGCTCCAGGGACACCAGGCAGAGGATGCAGCTGCCTGGTGTTTTAGGATCCTGCAAATAAATGCAAAACTGCAGCACAGTGCAGGTGCACCATGCAATGTAACTTGTGCTGGGCACTGCCCATATTAATTACCAGAGGCAACTCCTAGCATGGCCTGAGCTCTGCTTTCAGCTTGCAGAGCGCTCCTGAGGAGGCTGCAGCTAGAAATGATCTGGTTTTCTCTTTCTGTCTGTAGCATACGTTGGAGAAAAATCTGTTAGTCCATTTAGCTTGGTACCTGCTATATACCTCCTCTTTGCTGTGTCTGTGAAGGAGTCAGGAGATAGGAGATTATTTTACCCTTCCCCTGCTATCAAAGCACTGGTGGCTGAACTGCCTCAGCAGGCACTTGTGCAAGGCCCACAACTGATTAAGGAACCCGGTTATTCATTAAGAAACTTTTGTGATAAGTGCCCATGAAGAACAAGTACCTAGTGATAAAACTGACTGTGACAAGAATGAATTGGTGTAACATGTTGAACAGGGCCTTTCTATTCATTAAAGAAAGTATCATTGTTTTATAACGTCTAGGATGACCCCATAGCAACAGAAGAGAGCAGGGCCAGGATCAGCCCATCTTCACAATACGTGAAACAGGGGAAAGAAGTGAGCAGAAATCATTAGTTAAAATATAGTTTCTGGACTAGTGTGTTCTCAGGTACAAAAGAGGAGCAATACAAGAGAGGGTGTAAGGGAGAGCCACAGAGGTGAGCAGAGTAGCTGTCTCAATGCAGACAATTCCAGCAGCCCCCGTGAGCAGCAACCGTGCTCCCCATGTGAACTGATCCTTTGGCTTTAAGCATTTTGAACTTCCTAAGGGCTTTTTTTTTTTCCGTTTCATAAATGAACAAAGTCAAAACCAAAGCAGGTGAGTTCTACAGGATCTATTTGATTCAGTTCTTCTGTTGTGCAAAATGGAGGATTGGGAAAAACATGGCTGGGTGATTAGAGAAGCAAAGAAAATGGAAGGAAGAAGAAAGGGAGGTACTTTTAGTCCAAGCTTGCAAACTCCATGTGTTAAAAATGACGGAGAGGTTGGTGTATTATCCCTGTCCTGAGGCAGTAAGGGTTTTATTGTGTGAGACTGCTTAAGAAATTTCATTGAACATTGTTCTTTGCTAGTGAAGTGCTTATGTGAAATGGTACTTGGGCTTTGAGACAAATGCATACTGATGCAATTTTGTTGGTAAATCAAGTGTAGCAAAATTAGGCACCTCTCTCCCTGCTAAAATTGAAAGGAAATTGAAGGACATCTACACAATAAATGATTAATGCCACTATAAATGTGAAGGTAAAATTTATCACTGTTGAAATTACACAGACTAGGAGAGATGTACAGATGATTTTCCCTTAAATGTCTACCGTATACTCTACAAGAGGCTCTCTCCACAGGCATGTATCTGACACTCAGAGGTTATTTCTTTGGATTCATAGTTACACTAGATTTCAGGAGATTATACATGCCAGAATATAAATACTCCCACCTCCTTGGAGCTGCCCTCTGAAAACACTGATTACTAATATCTAGTCCAATAGTCCCACTAGTAATTTTGTGCCTCAAACATCAAGTATTTCTTTGGAAAAAAATCTGCTTGTGCTATTGTCCTGGTTTCAGCTGGGATAGAGTTAATTGTCTTCCTAGTAGCTGGTATAGTTGTATGTTTTTGAGTTAGGTATGAGAAGAATGTTGATAACACACTGATGGTTTCAGTTGTTACTAAGTAATGTTTAGTCTAAAGTCAAGGCTTTTCGGCTTCTGATGCCCAGCCAGCAAGAAGGCTGGAGGGGCACAAGAAGCTGGGAGAGGACACAGCCAGGGCAGCTGACCCAAAGTGGCCCAAGGGGTATTCCATACCATGTGATGTCATGTCTAGTATATGAACTAGGGGGAGTGGGGGCGGGGGGATCACCGCTTAGGGACTAACTGGGCGTCGATTGGTGGGTGGTGAGCAATTGCATTGTGCATCACTTGTATATTCCAATCCTTTTATTATTACTATCGTAATTTTATTAGTGTTATCATTATTAGTTTCTTCTTTTCTGTTCCATTAAACCGTTCTTATCTCAACCCATGAGTTTTACTTCTTTTCCTGATTTTCTCCCCCATCCCACTGGGTTGGGGGGAAGCAAGTGAGTGTCTACGTGGTGCTTAGTTGCTGGCTGGGGTTAAACCACGACAACTAGAAGGACAAGAATTTCAGTAAGAAGTTATTTCTTTTCCTTTTGTTCTTCAGGGTAGGCTTAATCTGTTATATATCTTAAATATGTTTATAATGGTATCTTTCTAAACCATATTCCCATGTCCTACAGACTGGCCAGGATGAAGGCGGAGGCAAAGAACAAACGTAAGGACAGGGACCAGGTGGACAATATGAAGTCTCAGGTGAAAGAGATGAGAAAGGAGGCACTGGCAATTCAGTTCAAAGAGTGGACAGTGGATGTCAGTGGCAGGATACCAGTTGCACTGGTAACTAGGCAAGATCCTTGTTAACACACTGCTATGTTTGTTCCAGATAGGAGGAAAAGGAAGATTATGATAGTGCCGTCTGCCCTGGCATGGCAGCATGGAGCACAAGGATGGGTAATGGTTCTGACATCCCTTAGGGTCAGGGTGCAGGTCGCTGTCTACCACTTAGCCTCACCAAGCCCTGATTCCCCACGAGCCCATGGAAGGATTGCAATGCATTCTTCACAGAGGTCCTGGGAAGCTAAATGCCCTGCAAGGTACTCAGATACTCCTGAGGTTGCTGGATACCTCATCACTGGATGTCCTTCTCTGCAGCTGATTATCCCTCAGAATCCCCTTAAAAAGGTCTGGGGCAGCCACCCTTGCTCTCCTGTGGCCTCCATTAAATCTTCTTTCTACCCCTGGGACTCATACAAATTGATACTGCAGCTCATAAAAGGTGAGATTTGCAGTAATTGTCATACATCTCTTGGCACAAGCATCTTTCTTACAAGTCACACAAGGCCCCTAGGAAATTGGCCTGTGGTTGCACACAGCACAACATAGACAAGGTCTACATTTAACAGGGCCCACCTATGTGTGGTAAGAAGTGTGGCTGGCCCATACAACTGATTATTCTGGGTGATTTATTTTAGTAATTGCCTACTGTTGTCTGCATGAAACAGGCCTTTGACTATTATTACCTTGATTTGTAGGTTCAGAGTGCCCTGAAGTCTTTTCCAGATGTCATTGCTTCTGCTCCCATAGATATGAGAAAAGGTAAGTTTTTGATGTGTCTCCTTTAGTTTTATTTCTGTGGTCTAAATTCTGATGCAAACTGTGAGCAAACAGCAAATGGATTTGATAATAGAGAAAGACTCTCTAAGGGTAGTTATACCAGCTAGGACATGCACCACAAATCTTCAGACGGATTGGAAGGAGACTGAACCACCATGTGGTTCATTAATATGGTCTTGAAAAGGATAGAAAGAATTTAAAAAAATCTTTCAGAGAGATAAAAAGATCAGATGCAGGCCCTTTCCACTTACATCCTGCACTAGCCAGACATTGCCATGTGCTTATCACTATTTTTAAGAATCACTGTAACAACCTCCTCCTTCACCTGCCCTATCAGATGGTGTTCATCTCATGGCAGGTCTCGGAAACCCCACGGACAGCTTGGCATACTGGAAGGTGTGGAGGAAAGTTAGGATCAACAAAATTAAAGTCTGACAGTGTTGTTACTTTTTATGGTTTCAGGGGAAATGCTGAAGCTTACCTTGCACTCCAACAAATAGCCCATCTTGTCTAGCTGTTCCCTTTGCCAGTCCCAGGCACGCCAGTGACACACAGCACAAGGGCCTCTGTACCACAGCGCTCAGCACAGAAAGATTTCCATAATTCCTGTCCACTTTATATAGCTTACACTTGACCTCCTCGAATAATGATAATTGAATAGATAGAGCCAGGAACATTGAAGTGGCAACATACAGCCTGCTGCCAGCCCTTTACATCGAGAGCCTGTAATAATCATCAATAATAACAAATCTGCCTTTGCTGGAGGATGGGATGATAAGCAGGGAGCCTCCGGAGTGCATTTCTGCTTGCTGCTGGAGTCACCTCTGTCTAGAGCTTGCCCTTGCTCAGCCCTTTCTGTATTACAGAATTGCTCCTCTGAGTAATCATCCTATATTGGTAGTATGTTGTGTGACTGCCAAACGCAGCCCTTGTGCTCCTGCTGTGGTGGCTGTGGTTCTTGAGTGTGAACAGATACTGGGATGGGAGATTGAGAAGGAAGTTTCTGTCCAGATCCTTGCTCTCCAGATGCTGGAGGTGCTTTATGTCATATTTCACTAATAGTGTGGCTCCATTTCTTAATTTATTTCATTTAATAGCATTCAATATACACTAACAGAACATTAAGCTTTGTTTTATAGTTTAATAAAGATAATGTATAGTTTAGGAATATCTTAACCAACAAGAGATAAGTGCATTCTATGGTGAATTTTCTCATTACTCCTGATATATTGTAGAAGAAAGAATAGAAAAATAATCCCAACAGAAATAGCATGTCTGTGCTCAAAGATCTCATTCAGAAATCTGTGTAGACATTTGACGTACCTTCTCAGTTCCATTATAGCTGCCCAGAAGCTGACCAAAAGATAGTTTTGAATATCATCATCAGTAAAAATATTCCCACAGAACTTCTTGGGAAATTACTATGATTTTCAGATTCTACTCTTGCAAAGCAGAATCCACATCCCCAGAATTTTAAGGCAGTTTTATCTGTTTGTTAAATGAAAAATAATTTCTTCCCTCACATAATTAGTTGTAAGTACTGTTAAAATCATTGCAATTTGCACCAACATATGTCAAGAATAAATATGACCATACAGTTCTGAATAGATAAGTGCAGATTCTCAGCAAGAGAAATACGTAAGAATCAGGTTTAGATAGCCTCTATACAGTCAGATGCTTCAGCTACTGTGTGGGATAACCCCTAATAAATGTAATCCAGCATGAGAAGAAAGTCAATGTAACATACAGTGTGCAAAAAAATGTGTACAATATGCAAAACCACAACTGTTTGCTTTCTAAACCAGTATCCCTTCATTTTTTACTAGCAATCTGTGACACGATGCTGGAAATCGTAGAGACATTGGAAAAAAAAATAAACATAGATGAATTCACCGAGGTGAGAAATGAAATAAGAGCATCCGATTCAGAACATGATGTTTTTCACAAACTGGTAGCATTTCCCTGGGGATGGCTAGGATGAGTAAGTAAGTGAAGGGCTTCACTTCTCCAGCATCCCAGGTAACTGGTTGTATCAGGACATTTCACGGTCCATCTCCGTATCCATCCTCTGCTGTCACACTTCCATTCTGGCCAGCAAAGGGGAAGTATTTTGCTTTCCTCAAAGCTGCAGCCTGTGCTTCTCTCTGAGAAGTTACCCTCGAAGCAGTGGTTTTTAGGACATCCCTCTCAATCCCCTTCTAGAATGCCAAAGCCCTGAATCACTTGTGAATTCAGATTTTGCATTGGCTGCTCAAGGGAGGTTTGGTGTCCCAATATAACCATTAGCCTGAGGTAATTAGTACTGTCCCCAAAGTATTGTTATTTGTCATTAAGTTCTATTAGCCACAGAAAGACCTAACAAGTGATGAACTGGGATGAGAAGCTCTACCATTTTTGCCCTGAATTATTACTGGCCTGAGCCATAACCAAACTGCAACAAGTGTCATAAATGTATGAGAAGCATAACCAGGCTGAAAAATATGCAGTTTTAAAAACAAAAGCTGTTATAGAGAAACATCAGAAGTGTGTTTTTTAACTCACCAGAATCAATAAACGTAGTTGGAAGTTTCACTCCATTACTCTACTCTTCATCAATNTACTGAAAAACTCTCCAAGCCAAGAGTTTGCCAGCCATTTCTACCTACAAGAGAGCTAAATTTTATGGCTGGGTAATTAAATCTGTGAAAAGGGATGTTTAGAATAGAAATAATGACAGACCCTCAATTGCAGCAATGCTAGTGGGTGCTGTTACAATAATTAAAAACAGAATATAAAGCAGCTGTGCAGAGACTAATTTCAAGCAACCACGTGTTATTTTTGTGCCTTCTTCGCTCTCAGGAGACTCACATGTTTGATATTTTGCACAGAGATGCATTTTTATGATAACTTGTTGAAGGCTTTTTTAAGCATGAAATGAGGTATTTTTAAATTTAACCTCTGAAAAACTGCATTTAATTAAGAAAACTGTTGTGGATAATGGGACCCCAGAGAATTGCTTTTGTCACTGAAATGAAGCATCAATCCATAACCCCTATGGTACATGTACAAGCACTGAATGAATTCATGCTCCATTAGCATTAGAAAAATGTTTTAAAATATATTTTGTGTACTCTTTATTTTAAGACAATTAAAGATATGACAACAGAGCTCAGAAGTACAAAAGACACGGACTGTCATGCTGTCTGATTTACCAGCCAGTGCAATGCTGTTCTCAGAATGTATTCTCTGATGCTTTTTCCAGTCCGCTTTTAATTGAATCAAATTATGAGGCTTTCATCACTTCCCTTGGGAAACTGTTCCATAATCACAGGCCTCACTCTCAGGACAGGGCTGCTTCTAATCCTCAGCTACAATTTACCTTTGTTCATCAGTTTGCATCATCCACGAAAACCAGAAAGAGAGATGATCTTTCTCCACACTGGTCTAGGCCCTTTCACATGTGGAAAGCATTGCTTTTTAATGGACCTTAAAATTAAATGGCACTTTTTTTTCCCTTGAATTCAGTGCAGCTTTGGGTTACTTAAAGGCTGTTAGAAACTCAGTAGAGGGACCTCACACGTTGCTGTTGGGTTTTGGGGGGTTTTTTTGGACATGCAAAAGAGTGGCTGTTGTATTTTTACATCCTTCGTGACAAGCTCATGGGGTCTTTTATATTAAAAACATTTAAATCCCAGGGACCAGTCCTTAATAGTTTATTTCACAGGCTTTGTACTCTAACATGCAGAACCCCCAGCAGTCTGACACAAAGCTGTTGACACCAAGGGAAATACTCACATTGCCTTCGTAGGGTCAGAATCAGGCTTTAAAGGTGAGGTTATTTTCCATGATTGCACGTGGCTTACTTGATTTCTGTTGAGATCAGTAGGAACAAACAACAAAGCTCCATTGTTGTTGATGATAATGTGTTCATAAACTACAGCGAGGTCTCACACCAGATAGCAAGAAGGAGGTATGCCAGCTTTCTTCTGACGGGTGTCAAAGTCTCTTGGTTAATAATAAATAAATGTATGCTTATTATGTGTACAGTACTTTACACAGTAGAGTGCTTTACACACATCAGCTAAGAAAAGCTTACGACTATGATAGTTCCTCCTGCCCACAGAGCCGAACATACACTTCCAAAAAATTTTCTGTGAAGCTGTTAGACAGCAGTATTAATACACAAGCCTTTGGATGTGTCATCAAGATGACATACAAAATAACAAGCTGCTTGTCCAACCTGCCTCCTCCCAGCTGCTGTCATCTTTAAGGTTCATCTGTCACAGGGCTCTGGGTTGTAATAGCTCTGAAAAGCTACTAGATAAACGTAGCCCCGTATCTGCCACCTTCTCTCCAACCTACCTACATCCTCTCTTTTTATGCTGAAATGCAGAAAAAACACACATTGCGTTAGGAGTTCATCTTTCCCACCAGCCACCCCTCAGGCCATTGGCTGCTGCTTTTCTGCTCTTCCTCTCTTCTCCACTTGTCCCATATATTTGAAAATTATGCAATATAGACATGAATAATAATAACATATATTAATATTTCAGTTCCTTAATGCCTGTGCGGCATTTCAACAAGTCCAAGACATTCTAGCACTTATATCAGGTATCCATACTCTAAAAATGGGATAATGGGAAACATTCTGTGTTTTGGAAATTCTTACTTTTAACTGTATGGGCTCCCTGTTACTGTGGCTGGCTCCAGAAACCTGCTACAGTAATTCAGCACAGGCTTTGGGATTGTGGTTTGTTCTGATGGCCATTATTATTTATGTCATGCACACCACATTTTTAGAACCATATTGCTTTTGCTCATAAAAACCACATGGCTATAAATCCAAAGTGTTAAAGTGTCTCCAAGGCTAGGACTTAAAATAAATCTTGAGTCAGTAGTATTCCCAGTGTCAGGGGACTTAGGTGACAGCAGGCTCATTTTCAAAATGTTCTTTCCTTTTTTTATTGTATCCAGGCTGGTTCTCTAAACACTGAAATTGTGGGCAATGGTCATTTTGTGGCATTAGAGAGTTGAGTGACTGTCAGTTCCACAAAAACTAATGGCTCAAAGTGCCTCCTTGGGAGTAAAGTCAGGAATACTAAATGCTACAGAAAACCATGGAGGACTTATATTGTCCCTGAGATAACCTAGCTTAGGCAATGACATTTCATAGGAGGGATTCTGATCCAGCATCTCGGAACCACTGAACATGATAAGTGACCTCTGGGCCAGGAAAGGAACTGTTCAAGGTGCATTTGTGCAGTGCCTAGTGCAGCGGTGTCCCAGACTTATTTGAAGAATATTGCTGCTTCTGAAAGAAACAAAGTAGGCAGCGTAGCATCCGTGCACCAAATCTGCATTATGTTGGCAGATTAAACTACAAATTCCTGTTTCATTGCATGCAATAAGTTTTTAGGAGCTCAAATAAAGGTGGAAATACTTGAAGAAAGCTAACCATTTACACTGCTGCTTTCTCTCCATAGTATGTCCATTCCTACACTGAACATTTTTCAAATGACATGTTCCAAGAAATCCTGAAGCATCTCAGTCAGTGTGCTGATGACTTCCAAGAAGCAATAAGACATGATACGTGGAGGCAAATGTTTGCTGATCTCTTCCTAGACTGTGATTATGGAAAGGTAGGCAAAGCAGCTCTTAACCTAATTTCAATATGGTAATGCTTCCAGTTTGGCATTTCTCTGGGTCACTGCTTTCTTTTTATTCTCCATGACTCTAGATACTATCTTTCTGCTTACTCAGCATTATTTTAGAGAAAAATAAGTGCATTGTCTTCAAATTCATAGTTCTTAGACACAGATATAGCCAACAGCCTATGAGCTGATGGCTAATTAGAAACAGAATGACATAACCTGATGGCTTGGGGCTGAAGTTTGATGATTCTGGAGAAGAAATTAACTACAGTCTTTACTACTTATGGTCATTACCTGTTCCCACAGCACATTCAGGATGTTTGGGTGCTAATTTGTCTATTCAGCTGTATTTCAGCAAAGATAACCTGATATAGATTGACCTCAATAAATATGCACAATAGTAATATAATGCGTTAATTATGTTGCATTAATTTATACACCTTTAGGGCTTCTATCAATGAATCTCATAGTTTAAATTTAAAATGCAAAATAATCTATCTTTACAACCTCTCTGAGAAAAGTACTGTGAGCTTCAGCCACAGTTTATGGACAGGAAATTAAAATACAGTAAGTCAGTTACAGAGCTGGAAATAGAACTCAAAAGCCATAATTTGGTTTTCAGCAGCTCTAAACTCTATCTGTCATCCTCTGAATACA
>VYZV01038059.1:4577-25042 GCA_013401275.1 Pandion haliaetus | reverse complement strand
TCTGATAAATGATGGAGAGTGGCTTGGCAAGCTCCTCCGCCAGCTCCCTCAGTACTCTTGGATGGATCCCATCTGGTCCCATAGACTTGTGAGCGTCCAGATGGCGTAGCAGGTCACTAACTATTTCCTCCTGGATTATGGGGGCTATATTCTGCTCTCCATCCTTGCCTTCCAGTTCAGGGGGCAGAGTACCCTGAGGATAACAGGTCTCACTATTAAAGACTGTGGCAAAGGAGGCATTAAGTACCTCAGCCTTTTCCTCATGTCTGGTGGCAATGTTCCCCTCTGTATCCAATAAAGGAGAGATATTCTCCTTGGCAATAGTGTAACTGGGGGTAGGACCCTGGAACTGGGTGTCCTGTTGTAATGCTCCTCTCTTCTACAGATAGCATTACTGTGATATGTTCCTCCCAAGGTAAATTGTAAGGAAAAGTGTCCTGAAATAACAGAAACCTCTGGTAGAATGGCAAATCTGTATAAATTGGAAATGTTAAAACATGGTGGAAAATATAGCCCTAATTCATATTCAGTAATTTCTGAAGAGAAATTTACTATATTTAACAATACATAAAAATAAAATTATTTCATCTAAATGACAAAAAACCTCTTCTAGAATCTGAGTTATCTAAAACCTCCAAGTATGTTATTTTAACATGACAAAAAACTATCTATATCCCAAACCAACATTTTTATTTTCTTTTCAATAATATTTCATTGTTTTCTTTTCAATAATACTTCATTCCTTGATTTACCTTTTTAATAAAACAAACCTTTGCGTTACTGCTGCCAGCTTCAAGGCAACCAGCAGATGATTCTGATGAGTAACAGCTGAGGAAATTTAAAAGGAAAATTAAGCATGTGTAATGGAAATACTGAATGGAGAATCCAAATATTCCATGGAGATCTGGTAACATCTTCAAAAACATGTTCTGTGTTTGTATATCTACTAAATGTATGCAGAATCCGCTCTGATATATTCAACTGAAAAACAAACAGCATAAAGAAATGTTTGCATGGGAGTGTGCAAGTTATTTGTACATTAATGTCAAGAAGATGAAGGTACTGGGAGTCAGGGCCTACATCTTGTAAGTTTAGGGACAGACTTACATGATGACATTTGTTGTTCCAAACCCACACATGGCTGAAATTCAGCTGTAATTTCCAGCATTTTTTTACCAGCACGTATTAAGATACAGGAGTCTGAAACACTAAAACTGGACTGGACAAAGTTACGGTTCAGTTCTGATCCTTTCTCAGAATTTGCAAAAGCTTTCAATTCCCTTTACAGTAAAGGTGTTGCAGTAACAGAAAATGTGATTTATTCACTTAGTTTTCAGTATTAGCTTCCTTGGGAGGCACTTCTCCACTAAATGATGGGTATCTCTCAACTGTTTTTAAATCCTCTGTTCCTAAACATTGATGCTATTAATGACGGTTTTAGATTATAAACAACGTGGTCATCTTGAGCTCATTTCCAGAAAAGAGCAGCAAACTTCTTCCTTTAGTTCTTCAGCCTAAGGGCAGGAAAAGTTCACAAAGAATTAAAAGCTCAGTGAATTTTACATTTTGCAGTCTTTAAGAGCAAAATGTGAAAATAAAATCAATAATTCAGTTGGAAAGCTATTTGTACAAATAATGAACTCAAGTAAATCTGTTTTCTAATTAACTACTGTATTTCACTATTGGGAGGGAGATTACAAAGGTGGTAGGACTTAAATAATGACAACAGGAATTCACCATAAAATGGAAAAATTGCAATCGTTTAGATTTGCTTTACTTTTTAAATTCACAATTTCCTGATTGGAAATGAACCATTTCATTGTCTTTTCCTGGTTTTGCTGTCCGTATACATTCATTCTGAGCAACAAGGACTTAATAAACTCTGCATGTTCCTCTGCACTGGAACTATGGATACCTATCTCACGTCTGTGATCAAATGTGTATGAATTTTTAAAGGAAATTAGGGAGGTTGTCATAATAGCTCAGATTTTTGGACTAATTATTTTCCCAGGCAGTTGCCAATACATAATGCTTCAAAGGAAATGATGGGACACAAAACCAAACTACAATGTGCAGTCACTAACATAATACAGCACAGCCCACAGTATGTGAAAATTCTTCTGCAGTACTGTCAGGCAATCAGTGTCTGTCCTGAAAGTTTGAAATGTTGAAGCTTTGATCTTTATGTGAAGAACTCTTTTGGCAGAAGGGGTTACAATCACCCAACTGTATTTGTCAAGAATATGCAAGAGGATGTGCCTGCAAAGTGATAGGTATGAGGAGTTCCAGCTAAGGCCAGAGAAGAAATTTTTGCCTCTATGAAATTAAATTCACTTCTTTGAAATTTGTACTGATGTTCTGGTAATGGATAATTTTCAGTCACAGTAATTCTTAGGTAATGGTGCCTTTGTAGTGCTGCGAATGTTGATGTAAGTCCCAAGAACCAGAGAAAAAATACAGTAATTGTAATCTTTCTGTCTAGGTTGGTCTCTTAGACAGACGAAAAATACTTGCCCTGCTGATAGTCTTCTATGACAGAAGCCCCGTGATTGCTAAGAGAGGATTCTGTAACCCAAGACAGTGTAAGTATATGGGATGTTTCCGTTGTGGTTAAAACATTAGGAGGTCACATGAGGTTGTATAGTGAATGTATGTTTTATAAGTGTTACCACAAGTGTACAGAGCCTAAAAAAGGACCCAAATGAATGCTGTGACCTATACACCATAATTTGCAAACGTGTTTTGCAAACTGTGATGCAATGTTCAGAAATACTTCAGCATCCAAAACTTTTCCTTCCTACAGAATTCTGAGTTACTTTTTGAAAGTAGGATTAAAGAAAGGCTGCTTTTCCTGAAACAGTTGTTCTTTCTTACTGGGCAATATTAGAAGTTAATTTTGTGTTTACACTAAAATTTGTCCTGGAACGTGGAAAGATAAAGAAAAAACACAGGGAGTCATCTACAGGAAAGTAAAATATTTTTAAGATATTGGACATTAATTAATTGCTAAGATCAAATGCAAGGCAAATTACAGCTTTCCTTCTTAGTATGGAGAATTATGAAACATTTATTTCAAAGGAAATACGGTGTAATATGCAATAACAAGTGCAGTTCTCTGCAGGCAAAGACATTCTGAAGTTCTGTGTTTCTGAGATGCATGTGTTTGCACAAGGTGCTTTCTGATAGTGTTTGTGTTTGCTAGGAAATACCTCTTTTCTTTTTCTTTAAATTTTCTTATGCAATACTAGAGAACATAAAACCAATGCAAACCATCAGCTTACCAATATTTTCTCTGTTTTAGGGCCAATAATTGAGCTGCAAGAGATTGAGCTTGTGGATTTATGGGGAGGCTTTGATGACCAGGAATTTTGTGAGGAACTCAGTGAAAAGTTAGTCTTGTCTCAAACAGGAGTTTTTGAGGGAGAGATTTTAGCATATGAACCTGTAGGTGATAATAGACAAGGCACGTATAGAATGAGAACTAGTGTCAGAGAAGGTCTTTTGGAACAAATGGGCATAACTGAAGCTGAGACTGGAGGAATTTCTAAAGAAGAAAACCAAACATCAGAATCAAGTGATGCTGAGTTGAGAAAGGAAGGTGAGCATGCTGTGTCGGCAGTAAAAAGCACTGATTTTGAAGCTAGTGATTTGGATGGAGATACCATACATAGTGAGAAATACAGTTTCCGTGAAGACATCAAAACTGAGAGGCAAACCGACTCTGCAAGTGCAGACAGACAGGAGGAAGCTTTCCCAGGATCAGCCTCTACTGGGTACAGTCTCAGTAGAGATAGAGAACCTGGATCTGAAAAACAGGTAGAGGAAGAGGAATTTAGCCTGGGTAGAGAGCCTGATGCAGAAACAAATAGGGAAGAAGATTATTGTATCTCGCACAGAGAACATGGCTCAGAAGGGCAAGTTCATCAGGAGGACAACTGGATTGCAGAAGCAACCAACACAATTTCACAACCAACACCTGAAGCTATAAGGATGAACTCAGAAGACAGAGCTGTGGCAGACATGGACATCATTGCTTCAAAACAGGATGCTCCGGTTGCAGAGGTTGTGAAAGAAACTCCTGCAAGAAAAGAGAATTTTCCTAAGCAGCATGGCAGCCAGTTTGGCCAACAGACAAGCTCAGAGACAAGACTTCAGGATGAGGACCTTCTGCAAGACCAGGGTAAAGCTAAAGGTAAAGCATTCTCCTTTATTCTGGCAGACCTTAATCTTTTTCAACATATACCTTTGGACTGGTTTAACTATAGGTGTTTTTTTAATCCATTTCAAAACCATTTAAAGCATGTGAGCGATTTCTGAATACACAAGACCATAAGCTTTGATATCTTGTCAGCATGGTGTTTCCTGCCAAAGTTTGAGTGTGTTCCTCTCAACAGGGTGGCAGGTGAGTCACTTTGCTGGTGATCTGTATTCAAGGCACTGAGCAGACACTTTAATTCAAGCCGGGACTTTCTGAAGCAGCAGCATTTTTATAATAAGGAGAGACTTTATGTTCTGTTTCACCCTGTAATATTAGTATAGCAAGACAGGAGCCTGAGCACGTAAAATATAGAAATGACTTTTAATAATTTTTAGACTGTGATTGCCCATAGGGACATATAGTATGGGATCATTTAGCAGGAACCTTTTATTTTAATCTCTCACTGTGTTTCGAAAGGACTACCATACTTCTTAATTGTGTACAAAGGCCCTTATTCTAGGAAGGCTGTGGTTGGGCAACTGTGTTTCCTAAGGGGTATTTAAGGACCAACCTCCTTGATAGTGCTCTGTGAATACACTCTTGTGTCTCAGTTTAAAACACTTGCAAGAACTGGGGCTACGTTGCCAGAGCAGTCTAGTGACAGACTTATTACGTAACGGGCTGTAAAGCTGATGGTACAGCCCAGTGATAGCTACAGCTTTCTGTGGTTAACTTCCAGTGCACAGCACTAACCTGTCATTCAGCGAGTCCCTGGATGCACATCCTGGATTATTTGGGGCATGCAGTACTTCCATCTTCAGAGCAGATTCCCACCCTGTTGTCACAGAAACAATGGTGTGGTGGTATGATGCTCTTTGAGAGAAAGGTGGATGGAAGCAAGAATTCTGAATAACATTTTGAACCTATCTTGGAAAAGAATTTATCTTATTACTCTTGCTAAAATGAGTATTTGTAGCTGGGCTTAAGAAATGTAACATTCACCAGGTGAATTTCAGGAAGCAGTATTTCCAGACAGTAAAAATGAATACCTACTGATAACAAGGGTAACTCCAGAGACACAGAGATAGATTTTACATATTAATCAGCAGCGTGCTCAGACTACTAAGCTCTGGTTCACAGAAGATTTCTTTTTAAAATTGCAGGTCCAGCACACTCAGACAGACAGGATTCTCCAGCTGAAGCTAGCGAGGAGTTTGAAGTGCCATGGTCAGGTGACTGCTCATGTCAGCTCTTTTTATCTGCTTTAGAAGCTATAGCTTGGCTATATGTATTTAAAGGCTTTTAGAAAAGCTGTATCTTGTGTCTTTCGTAAAAGCTTATATCATATTTTGTCTTTCATCAGGTGACCTTCTGACTTGTGACCTAAGTTGCAGGTATAGCAGCTATGGAGCAAGAATTCCAGAGGACTGGAAGTGTGAGAACACTAGATTTCCAGGTATTTGGTCACAAAGTTGTGTGTTCACTTGGGCACATCGTGGCTGGCAGTGCCTGCAGGTATGCCAGTACTGCTGTGAGCTGAAAGTTTGGGCAAGAATACAAACAGTAATTCCCGAAGCTGACTTCAAGATAAGAGCAGTGTAGTCTTTGTCTCGGAAGGCCACTTGCTGTATAACAGGAGTCAGTATTCAGCCATACTTTCACTGGATAGGAAGTGCAGGATTCAGGACTGCATTGATACCTGCCACATGGCCGGCTTTAGGGCAGCATTTGGCTTCCTGCAACACGCTGTGCTTTCTGTCTTTCAGACTTACATCCCATCATGGCAGAGATTCAGAACCGTTGGGCTTCTCGTACTAGGAGTGCCTTTGATGAAAGCTGCCTCAACCTGCCACAGTTTGTACAGCTCATGGAGACGTTTGTTGGTGAAGACATTTCTCTGCCTACTATGAAGAGGCTTATTGCATTTATCAAAGAAGAATACAAACAGACAGAAAAGGAAAAAATAGAACAACTAGGAAAAGTAAATATTGATAAGTTTTGCTGATCCCATGTCCAAACAAAAAACAAGCAAATGCCTACAGACACTGGCAAAGTCAATTTTTAATCTCATGCTGGCAGAGCTATTCACTTGCAGCCTTGCATTCTCTATTTCTTCAGGAGACCTTTTACCCCTTTGTTTTCATATGGATCCTAGCTCCCTAGCCCTTAGCTCTAGAAGTGATGACAGACTCATCGTGTAAGAGGTTGTCTGTCTGTTCTAGAGCTGGACTCAGTGAGACAGCAGGTTGATAGTTAATTGTGAAAGAGCTCAAAACATTCCATTCTGCTTATTCACCTTTATAATAGCCAAGAACCTGATCTCTGACCTACTGCACTGGCATGTGCATATGAGGTTGTGGATGTTCTGGGGAGGATTTTAAAACAAGTATGTTTGGTTTTGCTATGTGCATGGCTGTATGTGAACCTGCACATGCTTCTTTGTGTTTAAGTTACAAAGCGCTCTTGCCATATGTTGAAAAAATGTATTCCCCTTCAGCAATATCCTCATGCAGAGCATCAAGGTGCCCCATATCACTTCAGAGTACAGATATATTTCGTGGTGGGTCTATCCATACTAGCCTCTCTAGCTGCATTTTCCTCAGACCTCTTTCTAGTTTCCCTCTGTGCTGCTGACCTAATTTGGATGAGCTATTGGATCTGACGGCTCTACTGTCCTCATGCCGAACACAACACACACTGCCAGTATTTTGGCCTTTGAGACAATTCCACTCTGGCCATTTAACACTGTATACTGTGCAAAGATTGGGTTTAAAGGACAAATTGTACATGCATTTGCTTGGAGCCCATGCACTTCAGGGCAGCACCAGCAAAATAACAATGTATGGAAATACAATGTGTCACATCTTTGGGTGTTAATAACAAGGCTGTAGTTAGTTCTTGCTGGGAAGACTTTTGTATCCTGGGAAACTTGCACTTACCTGAGTTGATGTCACCTTAGATCCAGCACGAGCTTCGTTTGTTCACTGGGAACTAACCCTCTGCAGTGCTGATTCTGCCTGGTAAAACTGAACTGTCGGCTGTGTTTAGTGTTTCCAAACATCTCCCAGGTTTAATGATTCATCTCCAGGTCTGAGCTGTGTATGTACAGATTTGGCCTGGCCCATAGGAATTATGTGATCAGCATACCTCTGCAGTTTCCGAACTTGTGTAGACACTGAGCGTCAAGTCTCCAGGAGTTATCAAAGATCAGCTGTTCCTCTGTTGTAGGTTCACCGCATCTCTCACTTGGCCCAACGGAAACTGCTTTTGGAGGCACTTTTCGAAAAGTGGGACAACAATGCATCTGGGTTTCTGGACCTCGAAGAGGTGGATGCTGTTCTAAGCACATTCAAGGAAGGGATGGAAAAAGAGGCCTTGAGGAAGGGTAAGGAAACAGCTCTGCTCTGAGAGAATGATGTCAACACAATAGGCCTTAAACCATTCAATGACAGTGCTAATGAAGTTGTTGGCAAGCACCAGTCATTTTTTGTTTTTGCAAGCAATCATAAGCATACATGGTATGATGTATAAAATGAAAAGGAACAGTTATCCAGACCTACTTGTTAATGCATAGCTCCATCCTGTGCAAGACTCCTCTGTGAAAGATTCCCAGTCAGAGAGGTAGCCCAATGCTTTCATGACACGATGCATTAAAAAAATATTTCAGCTGTAACATGCAATGTATACTTGTGATATGGCAGTGAAAAACACACGTAAAGCCCGAGGACGTTTGCACTTTTACTCCAGCCCATCTGTGTTATCCAGCTATTTTTAATAGATACATTTTACTGTGCTGTCTGCAGGAATGTATCTCATAGGAGAGAACACCAGCTTTCCTTATGGGTCCAAATAGCCTTTAGTAATCCACACTGTTGCACAGCTCTCATAAATTAGATAGCAACTTTGAGTTTCACTTCTCTGTTGGTTCATTTCTTCGAATAAACTTAGCAAATTTTGTCTTTGACAGAATAGACTTGGGTCAGACCGAAGTGCTGCAGGTTTACCTAGACCTGTCTGGCAGCATCATACATATTAACATGTGGGCATTAGGTGCTCTGAAATACTGTATTAGCAATTAAGAACATGTCTGCATGTGTGCTTGGGTGGAGAGGACTGGTATATTCATGTTCATGTTGCTTGTTCTCCTGCACAGTACTGAAAATGGCTCATTTTGGCAACCACCAAAATCTTTATCCTTTAGCTCGCTTGAGGAAGCTGGTGGGGAGTGCACCGGCATGCTACAGTTAATTGTCTCCAGGCTGCACAGCCACAGAAGAAACTGGCACTTTACAGCTCTCTTGTATTCAAAGTATGCCAGAATGCACTACAGAAATATGGAAGGATGTAGTCCCTTCCATGAAGCACTCATAAACTAAAGGACAAATAGATAGAAAGATAGCATAGCAAAATCAATACCACCTACAAGCAACATAAAACTATTTCTAGCAGCTTCAACCTAATCTTTCAAAGACATCATGGAACAAGCAGGTTTGGGGGAAGGATATAGACATTGCACTCCTCCTGGATGAAAACACAGAGTGAAAAGTGGGTAGAATTACTTGATTTTCCTTGTAAGTGAAAAGTGTAATGTTACAGACACAATGGGGAAAATAATTCATTATGCTGTGGCTCAGGAATGAAGGCGCTGATCATGCCATGTTCAACTTCATTTGTATTTGTTTCTTCACCTCTTTCTTTAAAGAGAGGAGAAACTGGAGGTGAAAATCCAAACATTTTTACACCATAAAAAATTCTCCATCTTACTTCTGTCAGAAAACCTGAAATTAAATTAAAAAGTACTGAATGTTCTTTAGATGATGGACAGGATAACACAGCATGGACAGTCACCTCCACCATGATGCGCCAGTCAGTACTTGCTACTTCTATGCTAAAATCAGTGATAAAATGCCCCCTGACTTCTGTGGGGGAAGGAGAAGGCACTCCGCTTCCATAAACATCAGTATCTTGGGTGCACTGGGAGGCAATCAGCGCAGCTCCCTGCCTCTGCCTGTGCATCATTAATCAAAGCATTTCCTATTACACTGTTCCTTATAGCCCACTGTATGTATTGATCACAAAATACTCTGCTTAACAGCAAAATCACACTTCTACCTATATCGCTAGTCGAAAGCGGCTTGACGAATCACTCCCTTTTCTTTGCTTCTTCGAGTCCAACAGGATTTGAAATCAGTATGCAGAAAAAAAAAGATGAAAGTGTTAGTCGTTGCAATGCTCAGGAGAGACACTGCCGGGGGCATGATCCGGCAAGCCCAGCTTGGGCTGAGCAGCGGAGGAATCAAGCCGGGAGGCTGCCTGCAACTTCGCCAGGCTGTGCAAGAGCTCCCCCGTGAGCCCAGAGCTGTGCGGTGGGCAGCAGCAGCAGCAGCGGCAGCAGCGGCAGCGGCGGCAGCAGCGGCAGCGGCGGCAGCAGCGGCAGCGGCGGCAGCAGCGGCAGCAGCGGCAGCGGCAGCAGCAGCAGCGGGTCTTGGAAGAGCTGGCCTAGGGCTTGAACAATGCTGATAGACCGGCTGCTGATTTAAGTAACATCTGAATAGAAACCGATGGGGTAAATTTAGATTTTCATGCTCAGTCTGTTAGGATTACAAGTCTGAGATGAGTCCCATTTGTCTTCAGGACCTCTGGGGAAACTGGAAGTTTGTGAACTAGAATGAGTAGGTACAGGAAAGCGATTCTTGAGAGTCATAATTTGACCCTTGCGGCATTCCTCATTCCCCAGTCCTCCAAGCAAAAGGCAACTCTGCCAGATCTTTCTGCTGCAGCTTATTTGCCTGCGTTTGGGCCAGCTCAGCTGCGGTCCCTGGGACATGAAAAAGGAGACTGAGGCACGGCTCCAGCCTCCGGCCTTGTGCAAGATGGGAAGGAGCAGCCTTTCTGCAGCGATCTTTACTCCTTCACTCCCCTGGGAGCTAACAGGCAGCACTTCACTGTTTTAGGTGTTTTTTCACACTAATTTATTCTTCTAAACTCTGTATTTCTTACAAAAGTTCTCTTGCTCCTCATCTACATCTCTCAGTGCAGTACAGGTGATTCCAGAGCACTGTTGTCCTGACTTCTGTGCAACTTCAATAGAGCTTTTGTTTTCTTTGCTCTTTGTTTTTAAGATTTAGCACAAGACAAATGTTATTTCAACAATTCATCCAAGGCACCAAAAGAAGGGTAATTAAGAATGATAGTTACTTTGGAGGTCCTCAAAAAAAAAAAAAAAACCCAAACCTGCAAGTATGGCAGATAATGGAAAACTGAGGAATATGAGTGATCTGTGAAATCATCTATAGACTCTGGCCTTCACATTTTTAATGAGAGTGATGAGTAGCTTTTCTGTAAGGTCTCAACTACTATTACTGTATGCAGAATGCCTACCTGCAGCCCGGTCCCACCAGCCCTCAAGTGTCTGTAAAATTTGGTTCTGATGCGGAGATACCTCTGGTTTCTGATAACTCCAAGCAGCTTTCCTATTTTCCATTGACCTTTATTGTTTAGGTATGTTGCAGAGGTACAAAAGGGGCACAGGAGCAATGCTGTGTGGGTTTCTTTCTCAGTAGGTGAGAAAGCAGGCATCTAGAGGAAAAGGTTTATCCAGTCTGGAAGCTGGAGATTACCTGTCATGATGACAATTTCCATTTAGGAGATAGTTGGAAGAAACCCAGAATGATGGACTGGAGCACTACACCCAAAGCCAGTTTAGGCCTTGATTCATATTTTGCACAGGAAAAGCAAAACTTATTATCCAAATAGAGTGTCCCAGTCTTATTTTCTGTTTCTCTTACTAGCAAAGAAACACCTTTGCTGCCGTTACCCACAGCTCAGCAGAGTGGGGAAGCTATCCTCAAAGGCATTCCAGACTTTCCTCGAGTTAGTTGCTTCCGAGTTCACGGGCAATAAGGATGAAGCTATTGATAACTTGGTGGAATTTCTGACTGCAAGTGTGGAACAAAATCGCATGAAGTGCTTGCAAAGCTTAACCAGGAGGAAATGGCTGGACAATATCCAGCAAGTAGCTGAGACCAGTGGAGCTAACATGGAACCAGTTTACAAAGCAGTGTTTAAGGCCCTCTCCCAGGTACGCATCTCATGGAGCACAAGCATTGTTTGTGTTGGGATTGTGACACTGACTTCAACTCCTGCTGCATTTGAGTGGAACTCACAGCTAGCATGGGAAGCTGGTCTGAGACTGGTTTCCTTGTGCTCTTCTGCACTTAGCCAATGTTCAGGAGAGCCCATGGTTATGCACAGGAAGAGTCACAGGTCAGATCTGCAATACAAGAATTCTCATCCATGCTTTGCCAATACAGAATGCATTTCATGGCTACTTATGTCTCACTTTTTGACGAGCTGACTCAGATCAAATCTGGAAATCCATAGTTACAGTTTTGGAGCTTCTGAAATGAAACACACCAGAGTCCGTTTGGGACAAAGCTGCTTAATCTGTAGTGGAGATATAGTTTCATTTTGAACTTGCAGCAGCAACTTTAGATGTTTGTCCTCACCATTAAAGCCCTCCACAGAACCAAACTTCTCTTGTGGTAGCTGAAGTGTTCTGACAATATTGTCTAGATTTGTAATAGCAACTCTGGCACTTGTTTGTCTGATTGTTTCAAAGGAATCTCCTATTAGAAAAGAAACCCATAGGAGTTTTGCTTAGGCACAGGTTATAATTAGGGATTATTTTTATATGAACTGTTCCCTATTAGCAGCAGGAAAAAAGAAATCCATTTTCCTTGCCAACCAAAATACCAGGTGTTTTTGCTTGTAACAGAGCATAGTACCGGTCAGACGGGATCACAGCATAGATACCTACATGCCATGCAGTTGTTGCATGACATACAAAATCAGTGACCCAGAACAGCATCTCAGCAAAAATGAGACAAGTGCTAAGTACATGAAATAAGTGTAATGGCCAATGGCTAATGTACATAATGTAATGGGAAACATTTGGTTGCTAGGATGCAGAAGCCCATGGGGATAACAAGAAGATCAGTGCATATATTGCCCTTTTGGAAGAGAACCAGCTCTCACCAGAACGGGGACAGATTCTCCTACACTATGTGGCATGTACCGCAGATGATGCACCATATGTTCTAAACCAGGTACTTTACAGAGACATGAAAGGAGTAAGGTAAGAAAAGCTGCAAATAATTGTTCCTTTTTCTAAAAAATATTTGGAATGTTGGGGTACCAGGCAGTGTTTGGGGTGCACTGGAAACAGAGGTTGATGGAGTACTCCAGAGAGGAAATGTCCTCAGGGACCATTGTGGAATGATTCATTATCATATACATATCCTTATACGCTACATGGTCTACTTAGAACTGCCTGTTTGGGATTTCACTCGTTTCCTTGGGGAGATTAGCTCACAGTCTAATAAATCTCATCCTTTAGCAAATGTCTATTAAATTGGGCCTACATTTTCTTCTTTAAAAATTAATTCCCTTTTCCCAGTTCACATCCACAGGATATTTTTTGAGAACAATGCCTTTCCTTCCCTAGTGCTTACACTATAAACAGCTTTCATGCCTCTCTACTTCTCGTTTCCAAAAGCTAGACATATTTGTCTCTTTCTTTAAGTATTGCTTCTTCTAATCTATTAAATGTAACTGCTGCTAGCTTCTGTATTGCTTTTCATTACATTCATTAGTTGATGTTTTCAAAATGTCCTAAGGATGAAAAGTGCCTTATTTATTACCACTGTCTTTGGGATGCAAGTGGTAAATGTGGTATTTCTGGGTGTGGTCAGAGTAAGGAGCTACCACCTTCCCTCTCTGATGCCAAAAAGCAGGGAGAGATCAAAGCTGCAGTATTTATTGCTTTGCTAAAGGTTTTCTGTTACTCTTAACAAAGCTCCTCATAAGTTTATTTTCAGCTTTGCAGCCGTTGAAGAGGGAAAGCCAATCCATGTTCCAAGAGTTCAGCTCCATGGAAGTATCCATTTCTGGAATTACGACCGCCCAGTGGAAGAGAGAAAAGGTTCACTCCTGGTACTGCCATTGCACGATGCTCGCTGGAGAGTCTTCGGCATTCTAGGACTTGACACTCTTCGGGACCAGTGTGAGAAAACCATCTTTCTGACCCATGAGATCAGTTTCTATCAGGTGGGCACCATCAGAAAGCAGTTTGTTAGACCACTCTTCAAAAAGCTGTGTAGGGACCATGTGAATTTTACATGTTCGTTCTGAGTAAACGTAAGATGTGCAACTAAGATAAGAACTGTGGGGCCCTTTTTACTCTATATGGTGACAGTGGTGTGAGCAGAACACTTTATCAATATCTTACCGATTAGCACCTTACCTTTAATTGATTATGAGGTATCACTTATCAATAATGCATTTAAGCTTCTCCTGACTAGTAAACTAATTGCACTTTTGTGCAAAGCCCAAAGGTAGTAGCTTTTATTTGCTGAAGCTCTGGACCTCATATTTGTGTTTGTTTCCATAAAGTGGCATGAAACCTTACTTTTTACATGGTGGAATAATTAGAAGCAACAGCAGTCCGGGTTTCTTTGGGATGCTCCGTAGCATCAGCCTCATCGTGGATGCATCATCTGGGCAGCAGGGAGCGCAGCAAGCCAACATTACCAGGCAATTTGGCTATCGCCACTAAAAACCAACTTTGTGTAGTTTAGGACTTCGCTGTGATGGAGCTTTAGAGCATTATTTGATAAGGGATATTTCACAGTCACTTTTTGGCTTTACAAGTTCTGATTAAAGTAACTTGTTACAACCATTTTGCTTCATTTTGCTGCATGAACGTTTCCCCAGCTTTTTTTCCCCCAAATCATATGGAACTGTCTGGCTCATTTAGAGGATTCTGCCTTCACAGGGAGTTTCTCATGCAGTCAGCAAAGCCTACCACCATATCCGCACACTGGAAAATGTTCTACAAGTGACTGTTACTGCTCTGGACTGGTTGTATCCCAGGGCACCCAGCATCCACGCTGTTATTATGTACCTGGTGGAGCCTGGCAAAGACAAGGTATGCAGATTGCTGCAGTGCAAAGGCCTGTAATAGTCAGGGGCTGAAAGGCTGCTTTAGTGAGGACATGCCATTTCTAGCTGCCTGGGACTTCCCAGTGGTTTTATCATAACTGAAGCCTGCCTGAGATTCTTCCACCTGCCTGTGCAACAGAAGGGCTACAAAGGGAGAGAGGGCAGTTTCCTTCTGCAAAGGAGGCCACTCTTCATTCTTTTCATCCTCCCATGTAAAACAATTCAAGAGCACTGCTAATATAGCCCCCTTCTCAAGGGGGTCCAGAGGAGGGCCACAAAGATGATCAGGGGGGCTGGAGTGTCTCCCCTATGAGGACATGCTGAGAGATTTGGGGTTGTTCAGCCTGGGGAAGAGAAGGCTCCAGGGAGACTTTACAGCAGCCTTCCAGTACTTGAAGGCCTGCAGGAAAGATGGGGAAGGACTCTAACAGGGGGTGTAGTGATAGGACGAGGGGTAACAGTTTTAAACTGAAAGAGGGTAGATTTAGATTATATACTAGGAAAAAATTCTTTACTGTGAGGGAGGTGAGGCACTGGAACAGGTTGCCCAGAGAAGTTGTGGATGCCCCATCCCTGGAAGTGTTCAAGACCAGGTTGGATGGGGCTTTGAGCAACCTGCTCTAGTGGAAGGCGTCCCTGCCCATGGCAGGGGGGTTGGAACTAGATGATCTTTATGTGTCTTCCCACCCAAACCATTCTATGATTCTCCACAGGAGAAGGGAATATTCTCCTACTTCAGTGCTCACAGCTGCATAGCAACCAATAGAGCAAAACCCCACACCCGTCCATCCATCCATCCATCTGTAGGTTAGCCAACACTGCAAGTCCCTGCTAAAGCTTTGCTGTCAGGGACCTCCACAAAGGGAGATGCTCTTCTGTGGAGATTCTGTGCATGTCAAAATTATGGTATTTTATAGGAAAAAAGAATGTCCTAGCTAATGTATTAGCTCTTCATTCTGAACTAATGTCAGCAGCCAAGACATAAATACAATTCAGGAAGTGGCTGCTTCCCAATTAGCTAGCTTGTAAAGGCAGCCCCCCTCCCTGCAGATCATATTCTAGTTGTTCAGCAGGTACTCGGGCCCTTGGAAGCTTGTCGCTTCATGTACAAGTAAGTGAGTTAAGAAGACAAAAATTGTATGAAATATTTAGGATTGATCCTGTGTCATCACAAAGTCTGTATGACATCTGCTGTAGCCATAATTCAGCTGCTTCCTCTGATAAGCATGGTTTATGTTGGCAGCTTTCTGTTGTCATTGCAGGCTCTGCACTGTTCCCTTGTAAGCTGCCTGATAGCGAGGTCATTTGTTCCCCTCTGTGCTTTTCACGTGTCAAGGCACACTGACAACCATGACACAACAAAGAGGACTGCAAGAGGATGGGAAAAAAGAAGGGAAACCTCTTCTTGGCCTGTGGGTGTTCCTCAGTGTGGAGCCTGGGAGTGGATTAAATAGCTGGGGGAAGTCCAGGGCACATTTTTCATCCATCTTGAGCAATATACTCTGGGAATAAAACCAAGCATTGTTGGGAAATGTCTTTAAACCAGCCCATTGCACTTGAACGTACATAGGAGTTTCTTTTAAGAGATAAACAATTTCCTCCCTCTCCAGGGTTCAAAATGGCTGTTCCTTTCTTGGATGCAGCTAAACCTCCCTTTTCTCTCTGGCAGACATGGGACTATGCTCTGCGCAAGAAGATGACTACAGATAATACAGGACAAAAAGAAATTCATAACTCTCCTGTCCTTCTCCTCAGAAAAGAAAACCTCTTAAGGTAGGTTCCAGGACCTGCAACTGAACTAGTCACCGCTGGTCCTATGCTCCAGCCTGCATCAGGTTGATCCACATTACATAAAGCCCATAGTAATGCAACCCTGGCTATAGCTCTCTCACGATCAAGGCTTCTGGTGTGTTTGCATGTGATACTGAATTACGAAGGGGTGAGTTTCTCTTTGAGTTTAGGCCTGCAAAAACTTAATGTCTGACTTAATGCTTACCAGCTGAGCTGCCAAGCAAGCTCTACATCTGCTGTGAAAGGTTTGCAGGATTAGACCCTACACTGAACCATTTTGTTCTTTAAAATAACCTGTCTTATTCCCTGGCCATATTAGTCTCATTTCCTTCAACTGTTTCCTTTTACTGCCAAGATCCTCACAGACTTGTCTTTTAAGCATACCATCCTTGTTGTCAAAGTTGGTTGAACAGCCATTTGCTGTTCTAGCAGATGTTTTTACTTTTTATAAAACTCTATAGAACAAATGTCAATGTGATTATAAACAGGAAACTGTTTTTAAAGCATGGTTTCTTAAATTTTTATGATTTTCAGCAATTGCCTTGGCTAAGCAATATTGTGTTCCACAATGCTATTTTCTCCTTTTTGTATATGGCTTGAATGATACTTAAAGCTGTGCATATTTCAGTTCAAGGAAATAAGAAATTATTTAGTAATGTAATACCTTTGTTTTAACAACAACACATGAATGGCATCTTACTAAAATATGCTAAATAAATTACCAAAAGTAACCGGAATGGTAAAGTCTAGTACACTTTCCTCTCTTTACTCTCATTTCAGAGATTACCTTTTTAAGTGCACAGACAGTTCACAGGTCATTCACACTTCTGTCTGTGGAGAATACCACATTGCAGTACCTCTCCGTGACCTATCAGGACAAGCTCTTGGGATATTTGATATCAGCATTGGATGCCACCAGAAATTACCACCTCATGAACTCAAAGACCTGCAGAAAATGCTAAAGATGGCCCAAGCTGCCTGCTCTGAGATACTGAAGACGTCTTTAGAGGAAACAGAACCAACCTATGTACTGGGTATTGTGCATACAGAGCTAAGATAGGGCTTTTAGGGATGAAATTAGGAATCTCAGTAAAACCACATCTAAAGTATAATTCCTACAAATATGGAAAGACAAATACAAACCTTTGGTACAGGTAAACTACTCCTGAGCAAGCCCAAG
The DNA here is from genome assembly GCA_013401275.1 of Pandion haliaetus. Lineage (NCBI taxonomy): Eukaryota > Metazoa > Chordata > Aves > Accipitriformes > Pandionidae > Pandion > Pandion haliaetus. The sequence goes on along the minus strand of VYZV01038059.1, from coordinate 7,871 downwards.
TGCTTAGCAGAGTACAGTTAAACAATGTTTAGATTTTTACTCTGGTTCACAGGGTATTTTGTGTGCAAGTCCCACTGAAATCAAAAGTATGAAGCAAGGTGCTTTGTTGCCTTCAGGGATCTAGCAGGTCCTCCTCAGAACTGCCCCAACTAAGATCAGAAGGATTTGAATGTCACAATTACAGAATTACCTGCATGCCTTAACCCTTCATGGTGTCCAGACCTCTGCCTGCCCCTGAGGCAAGTTTTGTCTTCTTCTCAGGCACATACTTGTTTTTAAAATTTCATAGGATACTTGGGCTGTATACAAATTGATTAATCAAGCAGACAAAGAGTTAATCATAAGAGGACAGAGCCTTTCAGTCAATAAGGTTAAGTCTTGAGTAGCAGATGTTTCTGAGCAACTTCTTGAAAGGTTTGCTTTTGATTCCAGAGGCAGAACACATGGCAGATTTGAGGCATGCAGGAATTTTGTTCCACCGATTCATGCTACAGGACCTGCGTGACTGTGTCCAGAAACTTGATGCCGAGAGCTTTGCTGAAATAAAGAGCTATGTAGAACCGCCAGCTCTAGTACATAACATAGTTAAGGCTGTGCTGTTGCTTTTCCATCCAAACTGGAAGGGGTCGGAGAAGACTGAGAACTGGAGTCAGTGTAAACTGGTGAGACTTCAAAACATTGAGATTGTTTTCTGCTCTTCTTCCCTCAAGAAAATACAGTAGAATTTGCCAAGGGTGAATTGGCAGTGAAATAATTCATTGCCTACAGATTTCCTATATGCTTGTCTTAGCGATCTTTAATTCTGTAACCCTCTCAAGTTTTTCACTGCCACCTGACTCTTTTTGTTCTCTGCATTGCAGAAACTTGATGACAGTTTGATTCAGGAGATTTATTGCTTTGATCCAACTGCTGCATCTGTGCACGTTCAAGCAGAGCTGCTGCTGGAGTGCATCACTGGTAAATATCATGAACTAATTGTGAGATTACCAGACACGGCTCAGCAATGAAACAATGTCAGTGACAACATTCAGCTGAGTGCTTTTAAGGTCCTTACTTCAGAAATTAACTTTGATTTCACAATAGATTAAACAACAGATAAAGGGTCCTAAATATCTGCAGTCTTTTTTTGTCAATAAAAGTAAACCTGATAAATTTAGAATCAAAATTCACTGCCTTAAGGAAAGGGAAGCAGATCAGCTTTGAAACCCACCAGAACAAGCGATCTCATTGTAAACCTCCAGATAAACATAGAATGATGGTTCTTTTGGCAAGTAATATGTAAAGACGTACTAAGAATGATGGTTCTTTTGGCAAGTAAATCTACTTCAGACCTCCATGCCCTGCCCTAGGGACTGACCCAGCTCCAAACAGCAACGTGATGATGGGGGGACAGTGTGAGCCCTCCTCTTTGTAAACACCATCTGCCAGGTACTTAATACGTTCACTGGCCATATACAGGAGCTGGTTTTCAGCCTGTCTTTCTCTCCTTTAATGAATGTGGGCTTTTTTGGTGCCAGAGCAGTCAAGAGGCTATTATTATTATTATGCAATGTTGCTGCAAGAGAAATTACTATTGTTCTTGTTGGGATCTTTCACTTGATCTAATGCCAGACTGAGAGGCCTGTTAAAAATCAAATGTGGACAAGACTTGTTAATTTAGCTGGAGATACTTATCAAGAGTACCCTGCCTACTGATGAACAGTGAACACTTATTGCAGTCATAGCTCCTTTTCATGTGTTCTCCTCATATATATTAAATTAATTCACTGGAAAGAATGAAGCAGGCCTAGAGCATCCAGTCTTCCTCCAGTTAGGGATGCAGATGTAATTAGAAAGAATACAGCTTTGGCAAACTGCTGGTATGCTACAAAAAGTTGGCTTCCCAGGATGGAACTTATTCTGAGAGAGTAGTGTCAGATCAGTGGGGTCAGTACAGGTATAACTCACAATTACAGCAATTCATTTAAAATGAACATCAGTATTCACACATGGTATATGTTGGATAACACCCCTATGTTCCATATATGTGTGCTATAATATAGAACAGAGCACAAAACAACCTACACTCTATTGACAGAGCAACCTTTAACGGTATGATTCTGTACTGACCTTTAATAGCGTTTAGTAAAAGAGCTTTGAAGGATAATCACTCTCAAATCAAATCTGAGCTTTGGAAAGAAGCACTTTTCTCTTTACATTTTTAATTACCAAATGTTTAGCATTAAAATATAGCAGAGCACTTTGTGCACTAGGGGACCTACCGCAATACAAAATAAATTCTAATAAAAAGGCAGCGTTCCTATGCTTGACCAGTCACTGTCACAACAATGCTATGTGCTTCTCAAAGCATCCCCATTTTCCAGGGTGGAATTAGTGGACTCAGGGAGAGCTCCACTGATGGGATGATCTTCTGTTCAGTCTTGTAGCAACACTTGTCCCAGTTTCAACTTGGCTTTTAGAATTACCTCTCCTCTTTGTTTCAGGTGTACCTCGAGCAGCGGTGTGGCAGCATGGCTCAGCTCCAGCCGAGTACTTGTACCACTGGGTACACACCTGCCTGTCGCTAGCAGAGATCACAAGGAGCCTACACAGTAAAACAACCCCATCTTTAGCCCCTTTTGGCACTCAATTCCAGTGTGCCTCCAATTAACTCTCTTAATTCCTCATCTAACCTTAGTGATTCTGGTATTTGACATCTTTTATTAAATTAACTGTTGCTTTTTTATTTTTTATGCATAGCTACTAAGTATTTGTTGTTAAGATGTTAGGAAGTCTGTTAGGGATTATTAAGAAAAAGCAGTAAAAACATTAAAGGAAACAATTTTGCTAGTATAAATATATCTAGTACACTTTAAAAAGCTTGATTAAATTTTTTTAAAAAATTAATTCCGATGAGAGGCAGGGATGAGTTTATGACTACCAAGCTACAATGTTCATGAATGATACAGCAAAAATTTTCAAGATTGTCTCCTTAAATTACTTTTGGGGAGTAATTTTAACTACTGGTTGGTAATCAGCATTTTGTCAAGTTCTTCTAAACGTGTTGCAGAAAAGCCCTACATTTTAATATAGGGGGGAAAAAAGCTTCCTTATTGGTATAAAGCTTGAGATTACAGCCAACTGCACTGTCTGCAGCAAGATTTCATCTTTCCAATAACGTTTCTTTTGGCAGAATCACTTTTTTAATAAAATTTTGGGAAATTAAACTCTTCTTTCTTTCTTTACCCGGCAACAAGCGACACCTCCAGGTAGGTGATGACTGGCGGGGGCACGGTGGCTTCTCATGCCCCCCCC